>WBMY01006001.1:139117-192061 GCA_013397315.1 Donacobius atricapilla | reverse complement strand
TTTTTTTTTTTTTTTTTGCACTTGTATTTTGCTGTAGATGATACTGTTATATAACTAATTTTAGTTGGTACAAGATAAAAGGCAGAATAAAAAAAAGTGAAAAGAAGAATGAAATGTTTTGATTTACTGGATTTTTAATGCTCTTTTGCGGGAAATTCCAATTTTTTAGTCCACTCTGGAATGAAGTAATTTTTGCAACTTTGGTAGTTCACATTAGAGGCATTTTGAAATTGGCATGCACTGTGTGCTGGTCTGCACTGCTTGTCCACTTCTTTCCAGCTGGCTGTGCTGTGCAGCTTTTGCTGTGGTCCGTGGTGTGACCTGTCAGGAGGCACTAGAAAGGTTGTCCAAGTATCATTCTGGAGAAAAGACTGTGGCAGCAGTGAGCAACTTCTGCTGAAGCCAGGCAAAAATGATGCCTTGATAATGGAACAAAGATGGAGGAGCCTTGCTGGCTGCAGTGCTGGCTTTGGAAAGTCTGAGGGGAGAGTTTCAATAACTTTATTTATCATTTGCATGCCAGTGTTCTCTGCAAAAAGGAGAGGAAATATTGAGAGTCCTAGGAAAAGAAAGCAGAAGAGGGGAATGAAAAAGGAAGGAAAAAGTTGATGAAGTTTTCACATTAAAAAAATAGTAGCAAAAGTACTGAAAAGTTTGTTAGAGGAAGAAAAGGGGAAAAAAGTGAAGGTAATGGAGCAAGAGTTGACTCCATGTGTCTTAAATGTGCTGAGAGAAAAGACAGGATGGCTGTGACTGAGAAGCTAGAAACTGAAATTATAGGCAGACATAGGGAGAAAAACGAAAGAAGAAAATCAAGTGAGGAAAATACCAAGATCATGGTGAGGTTCCCTTCTGAGTAATTTTGTAGAAACAAACAGTGGTTCTGGTTATGTGGTGCTATTTTCTGTGTATTGAGTGAATGATTAGCACCCTGACTTTTGGTACATTTTCCCCTCTACTTCAATGTCTTGATGTTGCCTTGAAGTCTGGTCACAGGAACAGGTTATGCTGTCAAGTTCTATCACTTTTAATTTATCTGGCCACCATGGGTGTCACAAGGAAGGAGTATCTTGCAATTACTCTTTAATTATATGATTAGTTAATAGGGTTTCCTATTAAACACCATGTAACTACATGGAGATTACCATGTAATTACCTTTAGAGGATCCAAAATGAATTAGCATATAACCTGTATTCTTGCCTTGTGGTTTGGAAGGCTATAATCTTGTAATGATATGGTGCTCACTGTGTTGTCAGCCTGCCACTACACGCTAATTTCCATGTAGTTAAACACACAGTAGTTTTCACACAAGTAGTATTCGTGTTCTGTTACCAATTGTCCCATAAACTTGTGCCCCTGTTGGCGCTGATAATGACTTCAGCCAATTACATTTTCAAATTGCCTGTGTGGAAGTCTTTTGTTATACCCTTTACTTGCTGCTGTGCTGTAAACTCAGCTGGATGTGAACAGTAAAAGCAATCTTGAGGCAGGAGACTTGATTAGCTTCCTTCATTTGCTTCACCAAATCCAGTGCAAAATGCACATGTCCGTGTTCCTGGTGCTTACTGTTCATTTGTGGGAAGCAGTGGCTGCTGGGTAGTGAATGCTGCAGGTAAAGCACCAGTTCAATAATCATAATAAAATGATGTGTACTTTAAAGATAAACATCCCTGCCCAAGGAAATAAATTCCTTCTGTGTTGTTTCACTTTCAAAATTCAGCTGAACTACTGGTGAGCAAAGCTCGCTTGCCTAATAAACAGAGGCTAGGTTTTATCTTTTACCACAAAAATAAAAATATTTTTAAAATAATGGCTCTATAATTTTGCATAGATAAGATAAAATAAACTGTGTATATCTGCAGTCTATTCTTTGCTATTCAGTTTCTAATGAAGAGTTCCATCATGCCTCTTGGCTGGGATAGGACAGGAAAAATGACCAATATAAATACAGTTGGGTTGATTTTTTTTTTTTCCTTTTCCTATCTCTTTTCTCAACATTTACCTTTCTGAAATGCATTCCATATGTTTTACAGTTTTCCTTGAACTAGAGTAACCTCGAACATTTAACTCCATTGGCCCCTGTGTTCCTTCCTGCCTTTTGCTCAGAGGACCTTGCAAAGCCCTTCAAGGAGGACCTGGAAGACACTGGCATTTGAAGTGGTGGCTAAGACATACTAGGAAGCTGGGCTGGTTGTGGTTTGGGTCTGATTATTCTTTTGCCCAAACAGTTTGTGCCCTGTTAGAGTTCTGTCACTTTTGGGTGCAATAAATTCACATTCCCATGTTCAGGCTGCCCAGAAAATTATTCAACAGGAGGAGACCTGAGGTGAAACCAGATTGTTGCGGATCTTACTACCCAGTCTTTGTGTCCTTCATTCTGACAGTGACTTTCTGCTGGGTTTGAATATGTAGGTTTTTTCCCAGCTTGTTCTGTACCTGTATCTAATAACTAGTTCTGTATCTTCCAGTAGTTTCATCTAGACTGTATTTCCCTAGCCTATTTGTGCTAGGGAATATCATGAAAGACTGTGTCAAAAGCCTTAATAAGTCAAGATGATGTGCACTTATTCTTTTCTATTGCCATGTCTGCTTCTTTGGCAAAGAAGGAAATGACAATACCTTGACATGACTTGTTCCTGGCAAATCTATTATTGACTTTTACTCCATCTCCATCTCTCTCTTTTTCCAAGGTCTTTGAAGTAGTTTGTTTATTTGCTGCTTTTCCTGACTGCTTTAAAAAGGTTTTCTTCCTGAGACCATCTATGAGATTTTTTTATATAATACATCATTTGTCTTTATAAAATTCATTACATCTCCCTATCAATCCTTTCTGGTGTGTTTAAGATATAAAATCCTGCTGCTACAGAATTTACACAGATTGGTCTGAAATTCCCTACCTGCTCCATTCACCTCTTTTAAATAAGAGCATGATATCGCTCTTTTTCCCTTTTCGTAGACTCATCATTTGATATTCATGAGCTCTGAGAGAGAACTGCTAATGCTCGTGCAGTGTTCTGTTTTTCACCTACTTGTTCAAGTATCCCATGATGAAATTAGACTGGCCAGCAGAACTGAAAACATCCAGCTACTCTCTGATGTCTTTTTTAGTCTCCCAGGCAGCTATATTAACCCCTCTGTTGTTGGTACAACTGGTCTTAGTGAACTGATTACATGAATTCCATTCTTTGGCCTCTTACATATCTACTGACAGCTTTCTCCCCTGTGATCAGCAAACCAACTCTTGTCTTGGTCTTCTTTCTAATAGCCTATTTATAGAAATACACTCTTCTTGCCTGGGATGTTCCTTCATAATTGTATCTCACGTAGCCCTTTTCTGATTTTGCTCCACCTTTATTTTAGATCCATTCTTTTGTGCCCTAACTTTATGTTTTCGAGTATGTTTCCTTCTTGTCATGAGAACAGTGAAGAGCTTATGACACAGAGATATGAGGACATAAGCGCCACTTTATACTGAAGTACTCTGAATAGATACATGAGATCACATGTATGTGAGATGTGTAAATATATGGCTACGCAGGAATTCAGATGCACCAGTGGACACAGGTTCGCAGAACCAGAGTTGGAGAAAATTTTCCTGAGCTGTGTATGATCTCTACAGTGGAGTGGTTTTTTTTGTGCATTGGTTAAGGTCCACCTTTGCTGCATGTTGTTACTTGGGACTGATGATGGGATTTATCATTTCAAAGGAGATTTCTAGGAACTGAGATCAGGCAGCAACACTACAGAACAAGACTCCCTCACTGTGTGGGAAAGCTGCAGGATAAACTTGGAGGCATCTTTTATCTTCCAGATTGTATTGGTCATCATTTTCCTCTGTCATTTTTCACCTTCTTGCGTTTCACTTTTCTTGTCTATCTTGAGATGTCAGAAAACTGTGAAAATTCCGGTGGAAACAGGGAAAGCCCAGCATGTCCAGACAAAGGTAGAAAGTGTCAGGAAGTCAGCAGGCGCTCTCGGCTGCGGTGGCTGTTAGTAGGCAGAGAGTGAGCCCCTGCCTGTGAGGTTGTTGTGGTGCTGCTGGAGTCGTCGGTGGAACTGGGGTTCCTATTACCAGAGGGCTGGAAGCTGCTCTAGTGATGAGGTCTGCTGTGAAGTCCTCCGTGGCATTTTGTGTGATATCAAGAGCACAGCAGAACTATCATGTAGCACCAGAATCTTGTATGCCTATACTAATTTTAGGGACACAAATGAGGAGAGGAGCTTTGGCAGCTCATTTGCCTCTGTTTACTTGAAATCTCTGAAGGTGACAAACCCGTGGGTTCTTTACCAACAGTGCAAAAAGAATCAGTTTCTTTACCTGTGGAGATACTTACGCTACTTTGAATTCAATGATCTGTAATGAAGCTGTTTTCACCTGGGCTCCCTGAAATCTGGTATTTGATGAGAAGGTGAGTACAGCATTGTCCATCTTTGTTTACTCTCTGGCCTGTGATATACTAAATAACTTTGGAACACGTTGTGCAGCTTGTGCTGGCTCTGAATCAGAAGCAGCTTTGTGTGTTTGATAATGAGATCAATGCCATTGGGGGCAGACTCAGTGCTCACTCTCAAGTTTAGCGCATGATGTTTTGTGCTGTCTGCTAATAAAACATTTCTGCAGTACTGAAATTCTGGCTGCCTGGAACCTTTGTTATTTTTTTTTATTGTTAATTCCTCTCCTGTTATGGAAAAATTCTAGTGATTTAGAGGATACTGTTCTATGTGGTGAGTATATACATAGTTGTCTAGACTCTTAAATGCAGGAGAGGGAGAAATCTGTGGGATATATTAAGTTCAGATCTGGGAACAGGTGCAGTCTCTTTCTGAGGTAGTAATGAGGATATTGAAAGAATAATATCCTAAAATGACAGAAGTTTAGTAGCTGACAGTTAGAACAGGTGGAGTTCTGGAGTTTTGGAAGCATATGAAATGTATTGGTGGCATTCAAAGCTTGATTTCCTTAAACTTCCTGTCCTCACAAGAGCTCTGTTATTTTTGGCTGTTCTGAATGGAGCTGGAGAGAACACCCTGAGTGAGCCATAGCACTGGGATTTTACTGAGGTCTTAATTAGAGCTGTGCAATGTCCTGTTGACCCTGCACTGGTGCTGAGCTGAAGGACTGTCCTGGGTCTTGGTTCTCCTTCCCTATGTAAAGGCGGAGTCATTTGGCTGTGTGCCTCACAGACTGGTTCCTGCAATGGCAGATACACTGAGGGTAGGCTCTTTACTTCCAGCTTTTATTAGTTCTGCTCCCAGATCTCAGACTTCCATATGGGACTGGAAACCTTGGCTTACCTCCTTCTGAATGGGGTGCTGTGATCTGGATAACATGGCAATGCTGCATTTTGAAATTGTGCTTGACTTGTCCCAAAAAAAGAGTTATTTAACATGTTTTAATTTAATTTGGATTTGTTTAGTCACCTATGGTACCCTTTTTCTCCTCTCTTTTATAAAATGTAGATTTTAAGAGTACATTTTTTGCGTCCATCTTCCTGAGTCTCAGTTGAGAGCAAAATACAGTTACCCATCAGCAGCTGTGCATGAAGAATTTTTCTGAGGAACCAGTCTGCTGTTTTCCAAACATTTTCTTACTTTTTTTCTGTTGCAGTGACTCAGTAGGCACAGAATCACCCCCAGCACTGTGGTGTGTTTAAACTGTATGGTTATCTTTCCACAGTTGGAATAAACAAACATAATTTGTTTAGAAACTTCTATTACCCTCTACTGTCCTCTGTTGTAACTCACTTGAAATATTCACCCTGCAGATGTTAAAAAGGTAGGTGTCAAAATCATCTGCTTGTGCTCCAGCCCCGTTATGGAAATGTTACTAAATTGTGTCATACTTATTTACAAAGCTACATGATTTAAGTGAAAATAAGTCTTTCAACTGTAAATACTTTGCCTCTCAAAATACTACTGAAATAACTTCTGGGGAAGAAAAGAAAGAAAGAGAAAGGTGAGACCAAACAAAAAAAGGAAGGCTAAATGAATTCCATATATATAAAAATGGTATTTGTGCTTTCCAAACCAAAACTGGCAGGAGACTGTTACGAAATGTACTCTGACCATAGCTATTCATGGACAGCATAAGGCTTGGCAATGGCAAAGGCACTACTTGTGCATGATTCATGTTTTATATTCACATGGCATTACCTCAGTCTGCAATCGTACGGAGCTATGCTTAAACAAATAATCACTAGAACCATTATTGCATTTCAACATATTTGGCACAATGTTTGAAGGTGTACAGACATGATATAATCTATTTTTCTAAGCTGTAGTGAGATGAACATGTTTTACCAGCCTTTGTCACAGACAATTCTGAGTATCCCAAAACCATTACACTGCCTCAGATACAGAGACAATTGTTTCTCTTTTTTGAGCAAAAGGAATGGAGTTCTTCATTCAACTTGCTGGTTACATGAAGTTGCTTAAGTACCACAATTTTTATCTCTAGATTTTTGATTTAAAATCTTCCAAGGATCCTGCCCTTAGGCTAAGGTCACAGTCATAAAAAAATTGACGTTTAATCTGATCCTTAATAAATTTGAATTAATTTCTGAATCTTTGCTGGTTCAATAATGTGCATTTGGTAGAAACAAAGGTAGTGCCCTACTGCCCTTATTAGAGATTCAATTTCAAGAGGAGACTTGGACTATTTCTACTTCTGAATCTGCTACATTATATGGCAAGGCAGGACAAATGTGCTCTGTATGGATGATATCCCTTGAATAACAAAACTAAGAAAATAATGTTCATGATCACTAAACAGAGATCACATTCACAATAGAGGACAGATGAAAGGGAAAAAAAGTGGCAAAATAACAGATGAAAACATATTTTTTTCACCAAGGTGCCATGTGATTTTGGGACTCTTATGGAAAGTGCAGAATGAGGCAAAAAAATCTAAGAAGAGGATTAAACATATGAATGAACTTCAAGCAGAATACATTGCTTGATGACGTTGACTGGCAGAGCATTGTGATAACAGAGCATTATATATAAAACCAAGTACTTGTGCTCCTGTATTTGACCAGAGTTTTAACAGCTTGAATGAAAATCGTGTCCTTTTTCTTTACCTCTCAAAAAGCTGTGCATTTAATCTAAGCAAATCTTTTAAACGTTGTGTGTAGTGTCATGGGAAAAGGAGAGACAAGGAGCTATTTCTTTAGCATTTTAAAGCTTTGGTTTGGCACTGAGCTCTCTATCTGCACCAGACAGGTACTTCATCAGGTCTGGGCTGCAGGAGCTCTGCTGCTCAGGCAGAGCTTGGGTAGCTGACACTGCCTGTGAATGAGGATGCTGTGTGGGGACTGTGGGCCAGGGCAGGGACAGAATGAATCCCCACAAAGCTCCTTCAGGATTGGGACATGAATATGATATATAGTGATTGCTCTTCTAATATTATCTGTGTCTAGACAGATGAGTATGCTCTTGTTAGCTGATGAGTTGTGTTAATGGCATTGGTAGCGATGTGTCTTCAGACAACCATTTGCTTCCTCTGAGAACTGCATTTATGAGGTTCCACGAAGACTGTACACAATTCAATAGATGTCGAAGAGCCTCTGAATGTTTTTTTCACAGTCCTGATGTTTTATTTTAAATAGCATGTCATTTACAAGACTCCCAAAGACAGATAGCTTTCTCTGCTAGCTCACAGTCACTCTGCAATTATATGGAACAGACGTTGAAATGATGATGGTGGCGTCTCACTGCTACATTTTGCTGCTGCTGTGATCTAATGTATTTCAGAACAAGCTATTCCCCCTGCATTTTGTATTCATCAGATGTTGACATTAACACACTGTCACTTCAAGCAGTTATATTCTCCTTTTTCAAACTTGTAAAATGTTTTCTAATCTAGAAAGTGTCACCATATAAGTGTAGCTGTAAAGGTGGAAGTTGTCCAATGCAAAAGCAGAGTGATGCCTTACCTTTTAAAATCTTATTCTGAGTCTTAAGATACAGGTAGTGGCCTTTATGGAGTTAAGTGTACAGGACCAAATTTCTCATGCTGTAAGCTTAATTTATATTGTTCTCTGTATGCATCTGCTTCTGAAAAAAACACTGATGTGATGTGCACAGTGACATTTGTAGCTATTGTTTGTTTGGTTTCTTGATGATGGTCTAAAAACACCTGTTGAGGTTCTGTCCATCCTTGACCACAAGATAAAAAGCAGAAGAGAAAAAGGATTATATACACCAGATTTTGCTCACAGATACCATCACACTCATGCTGCTGAAAAATTCTTTGTGAGGTTCCAGCCTTTCCTAAGTATACTGCACCTCCCTGGGCGACGTGTGCTTGTTTACTTCATAGAGGTATCACCTATACTTAGAGAAGTTCACAGTTCAGACAGTACATTCTGTGTCTCCTTTTTTATCTCTGTGATATAAAAGTCTGTTAGGCTAGTTTTTATAATGGAACAAAACTAGGAGTTCTAGAAAACAAAGGAAAAGTATTTGTTTGGTTTTCATCCCCATGGCTGTAAATCAGGAGATCAAAGAAGTATGGAAAGTACAGCAAACTGAAACAGTGAGTAGAGAAAATCTCCTCAGTGTGAGCTGGATATTAATACATGTGGAAGAGTCTGAAAAAAATATAAACATTTTTCTTTACCTCTTATATCTTTATTTTTCTCTACCTATTTGGTTTACAAACACATATTGCAATGAAAGTTCTTTTCACACATCCTACTGGTGGAAGATTTAATTTCTTGTGCATATCTAAAAATACATAGAAAGATAAGAAAAAAAGTCTGCATGCAGTACTTACCACCATGTGAGGACTTCCTCTGCATATGCTCTGTTTTAAAACTGCATCAGCAACAAAAAACTATACACACAGCCTTTACTACTGGCCTGCACTAACTCTTCACTCACCAGACAAACTCCCCACTGGAATATTTTCCCTCTGCTAGTTTGTACCAAGGCTGCACCTTTGTGCACTGTACACAGCTGAAGAATCTTCAAGATCAAAGCCTCATGCCTGAGCGTAATCTTGTTTCTGACAAGTCATGCCAGGCCCTATTCACTGTGAGTGCTTTGATGAAGCCACAGTCAGGAAAAATAACAAACCAAGAACAAACTGAGAGAGGAAGGAGGCAATGAAATGTGTTCTTACAGCTAGGCTTCTGCATTAAAGCTAATATGTGCAAACTCCCTGTTTGGATAGGTTTCTCTTCACTACTATTGTTTTTCCCAGTTTCTGTTTCCACTGTCATGGCAGGAGACTTCATTCTCATGTTCTTTAAAATGAGAACATAAAGGATCCAGGATGAGAGCAAGGGATATTTCCAGCCATTCCCAGTGTAGAAGGAATAGTGCAACCCCCTTGGTTCACCCAAACCTGCACCCGGCCATCAGTAAATGGAAATGTAGTGCATGATATTGTGCACCATCACCAACCTAGGAGGTTTGCAACAACCTTGAAAACGCTATGTTGCCCTTCTCTGGAGCCCTTCCCTGCTCAGGAGTGGCTGTTCTCAGTGACTGATGCTCAGTTCTGAGTCTCCTAAGGAACCATCAAAATGTTTTGTTCTGCCAGAAGAGGCTAGGACACAGGGCTGAGAGTGGACATCAGAGATGTGGAAAGTCAGGAGAACCTGTGGCACTTCTGAAAAGGTAAGCAAGGTTCCCCAACAGAAAAATATTGAGTACACAAAGGAAAAAAAAGACCCTTTGTGAACCCTATTGGAATACTACAAAATTTCAGTAATTCCGGGACATGGGGGGAAAAGGAACCACTTTGGAAGTCAGAGAGGAGCAATACGGAAAAATACAGTGCTGATATAATTACTATTTGAAACATGACTTCTGGCGAGAGCCAGAAAAAAAAGCTTTCCCCTTTTTTTCTCCTGGTAGAATAAGACTGCTACCACCCTGGCTGGCAGTTACATTGAAATACTGTTTCCCACTCAAAGTCTTTTCATCTGAAGAAGATGGCAGTTCTGTGCGGAAAGTCTCCTGGGCTTCCTCTCCTAGAGAGGGCAGACAAAAATGGTTGCAAAGAGAAGGTTTTTCACTGGAGTCAGGGCATGGGCCTTCAGGTCACTGCTGGGAGGATCTGTTTGTGCAGCTGCAGCCGGAGCACCTCAGAGGGTACCACAATACAGCAGAAGACAATTGTCCAGTTTCACAGTAGTTCTGCAACTTCTGCTCCTGGGCCCAGCTGTGCCCTGAGGTGTTGTGAGGTGTGTGTTCAGCTGCAGACACCTGAACCCCAAGGAACAGTTCAGGAGTTCTGTGTCTGTGGCATGTCAAGCACCTTTCTTTATCCAGCTCCTGCAGGTGTATGGGCATTCAATTAAAGCCAGAAGAAAAACAGCTTGGTATTAAGCAGATATATGATCTCTTTGTGCCTTCACCTTTACCTAGGGGAAAATCCTATTAAATTCACTAAAAATATGCAAAAGCTGGGATTTTAGGAATGAATATGGATTAAAATTGCTTTTCTGTGATTATTTGTGGCAGCACTTTTTATGTACTAGGCAAGTTACAAACCTGTAGAGATGACAGTGAAAAGTTCAGTTCCTGAAAAAGGACACTGGATTACATTTAGAGAGACATACAATAACCCAAACAACTACTCCACTTCAAAGCTGTCATCTGTGCTTGCTTCTCCTGGCCTGTCTGTAAGGATCTGCCAACCCATAATCAGCAAGCTGAGAGCCAGTAGGGAATACAGAGATTTTTCTCCCTCATTGGAATTGATTCTTTCTTTGCCTTATCATGAATTACTGTCAATAGCTGATTTTACCAAGTTTGCCAAGGCTTACAGCTGTTGTATGTTCCTACAGCTTCCTGTGTGTCTCCTTAGGTTGGTTGCTGAGATTACTTAAACTATCTGCTCTTAATTAGCTGTCTATGAGCAGATGTTTTAAGGGGTCTATAAGTAGATTTTGCTTATTCTTGGTTTTTGCATAGTGCAGGAGCTAGTATGTGACAGGGGTGTTTCTCTGGCACAGTTGCACTGCTTCAGCTTTACTACCATCTTTGCTTTTATCAATAAAAATCCCTTTCTTAAAAAAAATCTTATTACTTTGCCAGATAAGCAGAAAAATCCCCTTCTGAGCCACAGATGATATTACTGGATATGGTCAATGCCAAGCTTCCACTTTTGCTTTCATTATTTTAATAACAGGTTTTCCTTTCTCATATGAATAGGAATAAGTGCTGATAACAGAAAAATAGAGCATGGGTTAAATTCCCCAAGTGACATTAATGTTTGTGCTTTTACGAATGTTACCTGTAGAAATTGCAGTTAAACTCCCTATCTTTTTTCCACCTTCAATCATTAGGCGATGTCTCCTGTGTTGAAATACTGGAATTCACTAAAATAATATGACACAAATCCAAGTGCCCTTCATCTATTGTTCTCTCATCTGCCATTTCTCTCCTCTTGGACATACCGATTCTGCAAACACTGGCCCAATAGCAGGACTTAGTGCCTGCATCAGCAATCAGAAAACAAACACAAAACCCAAAGGAAGCAACCTCATAATGTGGTGCCATTAGAAGATCTAAATGAGAAAGCTGCTACACACACAGTGTTCTTAATGAGATGTTTGCATCATGTGATTTTTAAAGCATTATATTTGCAGTGTTAACTGTTAGTTGGTCACTGGGAAAAGGTGGCATCCTTCAAGATGTCACGTTATCCTAGGGGATATCCTACCCTAAGAAACCTATGGGTGTGTACTTATGACTGGAAAACATGCTCATGAATTGATTCAAGCCAACCAAATCAGTCCGTTTCAAACTCTCAGAGACTTCTGAATAAAGATCTAACACCCACGCAATGTGGATCATCCTCAAAACTCTTCATTCTGTGCCATGAAAATTCAGGGAAGTTTTCTCTACTGTCTCTCATGGAAACAGGCTCAAACATGTTATCCTGCCCACAGTGACGGCAGCATCAAAACTGACAGACTTTATGTTCATTGCAAGAACATAATTATCAACCATTTGATATCTGAGAAAGCTGAGCAGAAAATGTTCTCCATTGTTATACATAATAAAAAGTAATAAAAACCTATTTTTCATAGACTTTAAATAAAAAAATATTGAAACCTTTTAATTCAGGAGAAACTCACACAGATATACTTTGACTAAAGACAAGAAATACATAGTATAAATACTCTTTTAAAGGTCACTACATTGGCCCAATATATGTTCTCATAATTGTTTTTCTAAATTGAAGCAGGTGTAACTTGTATAAATGTGAAATTATCTGTGAAATAAACACAAGACTGTTTTCCTACAGACAATGATTGTAGATGCCACTGAATAGAAAAGGCTCAAATGATTTTTCTTTGTAGATATCATTCTGATACTTACATTCTGGTTTAAACTTTGTGTTTTATAACAATACATAATAAAAGAACAGTATACAGTAATTAAGTAGTCACAGAGCTAACAGAGACTTTTCCTTAATCTTCCTCAGAACTATGTCCTTGATGAAACCTTGTCTTTAAGTTAAGGGCAAAGATAAGGAAGCTAAAGCTAAACTGCTAATCCAGATTGCCTCTGGAACAATGCTTTACATGCCCCTTTTTCTTTTTGCATGCTTGTACTGCTGATAGGAGGCAAGGGAAAGAGCAGTGTGAAATATTACAGCCTGTGACTGGTAAGGTAAATGTGTGCACGTGGTCTGTGTCTGATCATATTTCAATTTTAAGAGGGATTCAACAGTCTTGGTGCCAAAGCATTGACTCTACACATCACAGCAAGGTTATGTTAACGTAATTGATCTGATTTGATGAGCTGCATTAAGAGTACAAGCTTCTGGACCTCATTTGCATTAGATGTAACAGGGAGAGCAAAAAGTCACAGTAAGAAACATTTTTCAGTATTAGGGAAGGAGTATGTGAGCACGCAAATCAGTAGGGTCACTGGGAGCTGCCTTTCTAGGGAATTTTTGCCATCTACTTCAGAAGTGATCAGAGTTAAATAAATAGCAAAACTGATGGGGCACAAAGGCTGCGTGCAAATAATATCCTTTTGCCTAATGACTTGCCCACTTATCAGTCCTGGAATGTGTTAACTGCACAAGCTGTAACAGAAACAAGAGAAACTTCTTTTTTCAGTGACGTGCAGAGCTGCCAAACTAATTATCATATCACAGACATTCCCCATGAGTTGTGTATATCCTGCATGCTTGTGCTTTCTTATCACTGAACAGTAGAGTCTATATTGCACTACATATTGCTCAGCTTCTTCCCTTTCATGGAGGCTCATTTATCATGTATTTTGGCTTGTGCAAGGATGAGATTAACGGCCTTCTAGTTGCTGCCTGATTCACTCCTGCTTTTCATAACTTCTCAGTATAGTGAGCTGTATTTGTTCTTAATGTGTGTATTAATTATACTTAATCACCTTGTTTAGCTGGGAGAAATAGCGGATTCCCTGACTGTACATGTTTGATCACGGTTCTCCATGAAAGCCAAACAGTATCGGAAAAGGATCCCCACTCCCCATCTTCAATGATACTATCCCATTGCTCCTGTCCCATCCTTTCCCAAAGCTGTACCTACCAATATCTTTAAATTTTCCTCAGTGTGTTTTCTGTATGCAGTTGGGTTTTGGCCACTGCTTTGTCAAGCACAGACCTCTCTTTTTCTAAGCTTCATTTTCTATCCATCTCTTGTTTTCCTGATGCAGCCTAAGTAATTCAGCTAATAGTTGTTTGGCCCACAGTTGCAAGCTGTGGTAATACTGAAGTAGGAACGAACATACAGGGTATATTCACTCTATGCAACATTTTAAATCCACCTAAGCAAAATGTAGAGCACTGTTTGTTCTTCTAATATGTTGATGAGGAACAGTAAACTCAGCCAACAGTGGTAAAAGTTCTCTGTAATTGTTACTTTGTACAGAGGTTTTCCTTTTCTCAATGAATTTAAATACTGCACCGCAGTTATGTTGCTGCCAAATATAAGACTTTGCATCAAAGTAGAAAGAGAAATATTCCAAGGTGGAATCCAAGTTTTTGCTTCCTATGCATGTTCCTATGTATGTTGTTTTATCTATTTCTATTTCTCTGAGAGAGCACCCGGGGGATAAAAATGAAGAGCATCTTCCTTCAGTGGTGCAAAAAGCCTGTATTTCAGCAATAGAAGTCTGTCTCCTGGCAGGCACTGCCTAGAGCTTTACTTTTCTGGTGCACTTTGTTTTGCTTTCTATTCTTACACTCTATCAGGCTCTTCCCTGGAACCAGTGCCTCAAGACGCTTCCCTTCTGGACACTGCTTCTGCCCTCCCCCACATAACTGCATGTTGAACTCTGCCAGCTCCTGTTTTAAGAATGCGATGTTCCTGAGAGCTGACAAAAATATAATTTGCAGTGGCATTTCATTGAGTTCCTCGGCTTTCCAAGGGTCAGGGTAACAGCCTGCAACATTGTGGCCTGCAAAAAAAAGTCAGTAAGTTGCTTTTCAAAATCAGTAATGCACAAATAGCAAGTCACTCTCCTCTGCCTTGCTTCTGCTCCATCTCTAAAACTTTGAGTTCCCATCTGTCAGTATTTTCTCTGGGACATCTTGTGTCTCAGTGTAGTCTTCTGTGCCATTTTCTTTGACAACATTCACCAGAAGTGTCTTCGGCAATTAAGGCAATTTGAGGTGAACAAGATCTCCTCTATTTTTTTCACACTCCATGCTCTTTGAAGGAATCTCTGGTTGTCTCTTTTCATAAGAAAAGGCATATGCAGGCAACAGCAGATAGCCATAAGCCTACTTCAGTCATGTCCACATTTTGCCGGGATGTCAGATAATCGGTTTAATAAAGCCCAAGATGTTAACTTCAATACAATTTAAATGCCTAAACCTAAAATGTTTCTTTTAAAAGCTGAACCTTCGGTTGCAATATATTTTAACCTTGTAGGCTAATTAATCACCTGGATAAGAGTCTTTAAAAAACATACATCTGGAACACCTGAAGACATTATTATGTCCACAGTCTGGGATTAGGGCTGTGGTATAGTGAGCTTTTTAACCCCCTGCATCCATTCCCATTATCCTTTGAAATGCACTGTCTGAGCAACATATGGTTAAAAGAACAATCCAAGTCAGGGCCACGCTTCTGTTTCAAAATCTTCAGGGCATATTATGTGGACTGCAGTTATCTCATAGATGTGTCCTTGAACTCTCAGCTACTGGTTCCTGGCCTTCAGCTGAGGAGCATTTTGTGTTAACTGCATTAATCCTCCTGTTCTCCTCCAATGCCAAGTCAGACAAATTAGGTTATGTCATTTTGGTAATGGTTAAACTTTGTAGTGAAATGCATTGAAGTGTTTTCCTGCATCCATCTTCTGCTTCTCATCACTTTGAAATACTAGGAATTTACTGTCTGGAGCAGCTGTGACATACTTTCTTCTTGAACTGCTACAGCTGTTTCCCAAGCAAACTGAGGAGCTTGGCACTGACACCCCTGTACTTTTCCATTCATACTGCCTTTGAAGAGAAGGTCAGATTCTTTTATGAAGGGCCTCTAGTCCTCTGAGGGATGAGAGACTTCCTTGCATATTGGTGAGAAGGCATCCTGGCTTAGCTGCATGGCTGAACAACAGGTGTAGTGTTTTGAGGATCTGGTCTCAATCCCAGGTCCTAAATACTGATGTGCAGACCAGAGTTGCTTCTGGCTTAAGTCACTTGATGTCAACTCTTCTTGCCCTATCATTATGATAAAATTCAAGCGGCTTCTTTGGTAAAACCAGCTCTGGGAAATAGGCACAGTCTGTGCAAGCACCAAGAAAATTACGGAGCTGGCACCCAGAACAACTGTGACCGTCACTGTACCTGGTGGATTGCTGCCATAGCCTTGTAGAGGTCTGCTCATAAGCAGAGGGGTGGTTAGGAGTGGGTGTACATCACTAGGAACAGTATTATACCTGGGGTCTGTACTCAGCACAGTTTGCCCAGGAGATTTTTGCCAGTAGTTCCCTGAAAACTCCTCAGGAAAGTGCTCAGGAAATGGGGCGGTACAATGATGGCTGGGACGACGTGGGTAACGCTGGCACAACAGCCCTGGATGCACTACAGAGGAATATCTGAGTCTGCTACAGCCTTTTCATGTGAATAATTGATTCTCTCTGTCACCCCTTCTAACCCAGGAGAAGCAAAAAAAGCCAGAGGAGATTAATATTACTGAGCATTTTTCAAAAATAAAAGATGGTCGCTACTAATTGCCTCAGTCTCAGCTGAGGAGTAAAATAACAGTAGTCAAATGAGCTGGGGACAGAATTAAGCAATGTGCCTAAAAAGCAACAGTATGAAAAGAGGAACAGGGGCTTTATACCATCATCATAATCAAGTTGAATGAATGCATATTAGCCATCACATTGATGTTAATAAGAAGTGAATTCTTTATTTCTGAATGTAGATTAACAAGTGAACCCTATGCATTAGTAGTAGTGGAAATATTTTGTCTAAACCAAAGAAAATCAGAAACTGTTTTTCTGTAGCACCCTTCCTCATGAAGAAACTCCGCTGCAAAGATTTTTCAGCCAGCATAAGGCAAGGCTGCATGTAGGGCCGATCCCAGCATTATCCAGCCCTCCAGCAGCATTTGCAGACTGAGGCAGCAGCCAGCTGCCCGTCCAGCTCTCCCAAGGCTTGGCAAGACTTACAAAAAAACCCGGTTACTTGGAAAGTGCAGGTTACAATAGCAGAGGATGGTAGAGCTCTGCAAAAGAAGCTACAAGAATTTAATCCCACAGGGGTGTAAATGTCTCTCCTCAGTGGCTGCTCCTACTGTTTTGGGACTGCTGCCAACTGGATATTGCATAGCTGCAGTCCTGTCAGGGCTTGGGTGCTAGGCCTCTTTCCAAAGCCTGGCAATTAAACCAGGAAAACATTCAGTTGAGGGTTAATTTAAAGCCTTAACTGTAGTTCTAACTAGAACAGGAAATTCCATCATTTAGCAAGAGTGGTAATGGTTCTTTGCCCTACAACGAAGGGAGAAGCATGGAACAAAATATAACACTGTGAATAAATCTTTGCTCCTCTGGTGAATCAAGATTCACCTTTTTAGGTATTTTACTGGATAATTTCAACCTAGTCATAAAGAAAGAGGAAAAAAGCCTTTTTTTGCCACCCCCAATAAATGGCTGCTCATCTGATGAGCACTACAGGCTCTCACTGAGCTCTCCTGCAGGATGCTGCTCACCAGCACTCAGGGTATGACAGTCCCTTGCTAGCTGTTCAAGCAAGGCAATCTGCTGCTTAGGGCAAGGACTGTGCTGGAGCGAGGATGTGCCTGGAAAACAACCTCTGTCACGACATGACAGCCTGCGGGTGCGGTCGGGATGAGCTGTTCTCACTGCAGGGTAAAGCTCCAAAGGGATTGCGAATAGATACTGACCATCTCTGACAGGGTTTCAGTGCAATCCTTCACCATGTGGAAAACTTGAAGATGTTGCTTAATCTGTTCATTAATTTTTGTGGTTTCTTTTGGCTTGTGAAGAGACATGGAGTGAATGTCATTTGTCTGTACATCTATAGTCCAAGACAGACCTATTGAACTTTCCTTTGAACATCGCTTTTCTACACATAAACATTCCTAGTGGAAGAGAAACTGAAGCATATTTTTTTCCCAGGATGTGTCTTTACTGAGGCTATTAGACTGTTCTTTTTAGCTCTTTGTCCCACTGAACATTTAAGTGCTTTTTTCAGACTGTTTAATTTAGTCTCTCTGGCAGCAGGAAACAGTTTTGCTAAACAGCCAAGGAAGGCTTTGAGAAGGAAGAAGGCAGTTAGTGTAGGTAGTAGCAAAAAGTAGGTGGAAGCTACTCCTACTTTCTATTTTATTTTTCCATCTGCAATTTGTTCCCTTCTCAGTCTACTGTTTGGGCAGAGCTTGATATGAAGAGTGTATGGTAGAGGGAAGAGAAAAAAGCAAGGGCCCTTGCCTTGGTTACTCCTTCTGGATTGCTGACAGCTCACCTGAGCTCAGCTGCACTGTGAAATATCAGAAGGTCTGACCAGTTTTATGATGTGTTTTGCAAGACAGAGTGATGTGACATGGATGCTAGTGTCTAGAAGAGGATCTAAATGTGAGTCTTTATGGCAGTTTAGAAAGCTGATGAGCACTCAAGCTCTCAGGCTCCAGCCTTTGCAGTGTTTCTGAATGGAAAGCTGGGGTTGTTGCTTGGACTGTCAGCTGATGTCTGTGAACACTATTCTTTAGTGCCTATTTCTCTCTATGAAACAAGAAACGGTGGGCTTAGGACCAGGAGTCACTAGGCAGCAGGATGGTTAAGATGTTGAACCCACTTCACCTTTAGAAATTAAGCGCATATTTATTTCCTCTGTACAGTACTGTTTGCAATCTGTCAAGTGCATTTAGCTCTTGTCTCAGTCTCTATAGATACATAATGCGTTTTGTTTACTTAAATCCTTCTACAAGGGCTGGCGTGTTTGAGGACTCCAATAAATCTGGCAGGGTGACTGCTGTATGTTTCTAATCCCTTAACCATTTATTTACAAACAACAGTTGGGTGTCTATGCTGTGTAAATTAGTCAATAAGAGGAGAATTTAACAAAAGGCAAGATAATTACTTGGTTTTTAGTTTCTAAGAAAATACACATAGATGCCTATTTTTGTGGAACTTACATCCCTTAGAATTTATTACCAAGTTCTTAATTTTCCATTTTGAGATACTTGCTCCATGTAGCTGTCAGAAAGCTAAAGGTGTCACCAGTCTAAAGGTGGGGTGAGACAAAAATACCTGTTCCATACTTGGGAACATCATGAGTGAAAAAACTTCATTAATTCAATTTAGCATCAGCAATGCAGTTCTAGTTCTTAAGCCCTTCATTTCTATGGAAGGTTTTCATCTGCACACTCCCATTCATGTACCTTAGTGAGCATGCCTAGTTGAACCTCACCCTATTTTGCATGGGAAGTGGGAGCACAGATCTGAGTGCCTTCTGCTGTACAGCAGGCACACCTGCAAATCTATCCAAAGTCAGGACCCCCACCATCTAACAGACACTGCACTACACTGCTCAGTGTTACTGGTGTATATATTGTTCTTAAATGAAATTCAATTCTAACATCAGCCATATACAAGCTCCTCTGTCATATCTTGGAGGTAACTACCAAACTGTTATTAAAATTAGTTTAAATACTCATGTACATAAAAATAATTTTATCCTGAAGAAAAAGAAATACTAGAAGCAATTGATTTTCACAAATGGCTTGATTTTGGTTGATACCAGTTTGGGGTACCAGGCTTTAATGAATATGAGCATGGACTCTGTGAAAAGATGCTTCAGAATATTTCAGAGGATGCAGTTTTTAGAAAACTCAGACAATAGTAACTTGAAAATAATAGCCTATCGTGTTCTGTAGTAGAATTCTGTAATTGCTACATGCTTTGGGGCTATTTTTTCTAGAATGCTGTAGTGTTTTTATAAGATTGTTTAGACAGATGTTCTTCCTTTTTTTGTATAAGAACTATTTGCACTTCTGGGGCTCAGAGATGTTCCTTCTGATGTTGAACTGACATCTGTTCTCTCTGTGGCAGGATGTCTGCAGGTAGAATTGCTGTAGAAATACATCTGTTAGATAATTTAGGTAGACTAAAAGTACAGTTGTGGCAGACAACAGATTTATAAGCTCACAAATCCTGACTGGTATTAAATGTACATCCTACTGCAAGAATTCAGGTATTTTCAGGTTAGATTTTTCTCTTAGGCATTTCTACTGCATCTTGGAAGTATAAGGACAGATTATTCTAATCATTAATATAACATTTAGTTCTTGAGAATCTGAAGAGTTTTCTAGGAGACTTGAATCAAGGACAAAATGGAGAACTGTTGTGCCAGGGGGAGCAGTGTTAGAGGTACTTTCAATTGCTTGGCTGAGCGACTACTTGCTCCAGGGTTGTTGGTGATTTTGTAGGGACGGATGAGGATGGGAAAGATCACAACAGTGCTTATCCTCACTGCTCTGTCCTACTAGGATGACACAGTGAGACAATGGGATGAACTTCCATTGGTTCAAAGAATGCTTTTGTGTTTGAATCAGAGAGTACCACAAATCCTGATCTGGTAATCCTTGGTATCTGCAGATCATTGGAGTATTTTCACTGTTCCAGATTTCACAAGTTTCACCCTACAGAATATGCCTCTTTCCAAAATGTGGGGCTTTTGTATTTCTGTCCAGGATTTCAACAGTGAAAACATCTGTGTGGGTACACGATGTCATTCATGTGCCATAAATCCAACTTCTGGATATGTCAGATTTACTGTGCGTGCATTTGGACGTTAGAGTAATTTAGAGTCAACCTGATCATATTTAGTTCTTATCTGCTCCAACCAGGATACCAGATATCCAGAAAGATAGCCTAATAAGTCATCCTCTTACATCCAAACATCCAGAATAACTTAGACACACTGCAGCCGGACAAAGAGTTAGACTGTGGCTCACTTGTGAAAGAAACAATGTGGTTTCCTCACGCTTTTTGAACCTCTTTAGATGGACTTCCTGCAGTCAGAGCTGAGAAATAATGCCATGTTTTTCTGCATGGGATGATGCTGCTACCTTTCTAAAGCAAACAAGGCCACTGTATCCCATATTCCAGCAGCAGACTGTAGTCTCAGTCCTTTGGGTCATGCACTCCCATTCCTACTAGGCCAGGTGTGAAGCTGCCTCAGTCCCTTTCAGATGGTTATTTGCTCAAAACATGAAGCCTGTTCCAATAATTTGTCCTTCCCTTTTGCAAGTACAAGTTTCTGTTCAAGCTGTGTCATTTTAGGAAAAAGTAAAAAAGATGGAAGAAATTTAGCTGCCTGTAGAAAAGGAGAAAGGAAATAATTGAATTATCCAATGTGTAATGGGAAATGCTGTTTGAAAAATAAGGTACATGTCTGTCACAACCTAAGAATCTGCCTCATCCAGAGTAGGATGTTTGATAAGCAGCTCTCTGTTTACAGTTTTGCTGTCACAGCCAAATTACCTATTCATGCTGCTGGGACTACCTTCAGTGGCATAGCTCCCTACAGAATTCCTGCACTGACTAGGTTTGCTGGTGTTTGTAATTCTAAATTTGAATGTACAACTGGGTAGAAAGTTGTCCTACCTCAAAACACTGAATGCTAATTAAGTATGAAGCTACTTGCAAATGGGTTCTGTATTCATTGGCCAGTTTTCACTGTGGTACCTCATTATTTCAAACTATATAATTGTCCTCTAATAGGAATTCTCATACTGGATCTTGTTTCCTTCATGTGAATTTCCACGGGTGCACCATTTTAAGGTACTACTTCAGCAGCAAGACATTGCAAATGACATAGTACTATTTAAAGCCAAAGACAGAAAATCCTTTATTTTGAATCATCCCTAGTCAATCAGCTAAAAGCATCAGATTTTTCCTAATCCAGCAGTGTCTCCAAAGAGTTAAATACATTCCTCTGGAGCAATGCCACTGAGACAAATTAGATATTCCATGCAGAACCAGGTTCATTGTGTAGTTTTCACATGTGAGACAGTGCTATCCGTGGAGTTTTTATCAAGAAAAGATACTGAACTTGTCAGAAAATAGTATGTATTGGTCTAAATTGTGTAATTCTCATTCATGCTTGTGAACATTTGTACAAATAGACCCATTGACTTCACGATGAAAGTGTTTCATTATGATCATTCCTATTTCAGTGATCTTTATGTGATTTGAAATAATAAAGCACCACAGGCCCATTGACTTCAGTGATACTACTTGGTCCACCCTCATGAGTAAGGGCTGTGCAATGAAGTTAATAGGATCTTAATAACAAAACCTCTGTTATTAAGCTAAATATAACCCCACCACAACCCTGCCATAGAATAGTCACAAAACTGCCTGGGCACAAGCTCCCCCATCTCTACACATGCACACACATCCCTCTCCAGTTTTTCTTTCCGTACAAAACCAGCTGTAACTAGAGTCTGAGTTTTACAAATTGAAAGGAGCTTGTAGCAAAAAGAACAAAAGTGCTAGTGTGCAGAAGCTACCCTGCAAAGAATGTTGGCAGGAGAGAAAGCCAGGCCCTTCCACTGCTGTAACCTTAAACTATCATTTGTTGATGTTGGTGTATTTCTAATAAGAGGAAACGAGAACACAAGAAAAAGGGAGATGGAGAACTTGAGACCTTTTGGAGACTAGGCTTTTCACATTTTTATGTGGCCTGGTAAGGCAGAAGGAACTCTTTATTGAGTGATAATAGCATCCACTGCACAATTTACCCATACGCTTATGTGAGTGGGATAGTGCCATAATCTTCAGGCTTTTTTGTTTTACGGGAGTGAAACCAGTAAAGAAAAAATGCTTTGTTGCTCAGGTCTGAAGTGCAGACAGATATGGGATTGTGATTCCAGTTTCAGAGAGAGCTGATGTTCCTCCACTGAGCAAGCTATTTAGCTATCAGATCAAGTGGTGTGATCTGGAGCACAGCAGTGCATTGCTCCAGTGTGAAAATACTATGAGGTTTAGTGTCTCTATGCACACTGGGAAGAAGTCTTGCTTATAAAAAGCACCATTTTAGTAGCAGTGCTGCTGCTTAGGGAGCTGCAAAACCTGATGTATGGATTAATCTGTAGTTTTGGCCCAAAGGGCTATTTTTACTTGCTGAAGAAAAAAAAAAAATCTCTTTAAGTATCCTCTATTACGTGAAGAAAACAAACTAGTGTCCATAAGCAGTCACCTTCTACCTTAAGGATCTCTAAGCACCTCAGAAATAGGCAGTGTTCTTATATCCATTTGACAAACAAATTGTGACCAATAGAAGTTGTGTCAAAGGCATGCCTAGCGTGTATGTGCTGGCTCACTCTCTCTGACCCCAGAACATACCAGTAAAAGGAGTTTTCTATGTCACTTTTACAGCTGCCTTCGACCTTGAGTTGTTGAGGTTGAAATCACAGTTGCAGAGAAGTCAACAGCAATTTTGTCCCTCAATGCTTTGTCCCAGTTAAGTAGTAGCTATTGTAATAAAAATATTTCACAGTCATCAACCTTATATGAATTATCAGCCTCTGTCAGCTTTTATACTGAAAAATATAGGTCAATAAAAGACATGGTATCTTTTTAAGTTATAATGCTATAAGGATGAAAAATCCAGTCTATTCCAAGGGTTAAACCCAAGCATCTTCTCTAAAGTTTCTATGGCAACTAGATGCAATCTATAGTGATATTGTAGCTAATGAAATGTTTCTTCCAGACCAACAGTGCAACATGTAGCATTCAGTAATGAGGAATGTCTTTGGGGAAAGAATAGTGGCATAAAAGATGCCTTCTAGCAAACTAAACTGGATGATAAAAGCCTGCAGTATGTGTGTCCTGAAGTCCAAATTCCCTTCTGTTTATTCACAGTGCTTCTTTCATATCTGCTCTGATAATGAGAAACACTGGTAATAAAACAGTACTTGAGAAGGAAGAGAGTAGGGAAAGAAAATATATTTGATCACTTATTTAACTGAATCATAATAAAGAAAAAAAAACCACCTTGTAAAGAAGATATTTTGTGTGTTTGAAAGAGGTTTACTTTTCTGTAAGAGTGGAATAGCTAAATGGTGACATTTGGTCTCAGCATGCTATAACATATCTGTATGTGCTTGTGTATGAATCACGTGAGTACAGATTAAATCTCTCTCCTCATCTTGACTTCTCAGAAGCTGAAATCTATGTTGGACTCAATGCAAACCCCAAACCACACATTATTCAGCTGTATTCAGCCCACCTCATAAAAGACAAATCAGATGAAAGACATGGAAGCCATGCACATGTATCTGAGAACTGGAGGGAGCAACACCCTGCACCTGAGCAGTGACGCAAACTCCCCTTGTGCCCTCTGCTCCCTCATGGCAGGGCTTGGCCATGCTGCCAAGACCCTCTGCTCCTGGGAAGCAGCTCCTTCCCTGTGCACAGGGGTAGAGCTCCTCCCCTGCTGAAGAGGGAGGACAGGCAGGTCAGGGCAGAGCTGTCTTGTGGCTTTGTGGTCTGTGTGGGGAAGGCCTCTTCCCTCCTCTACTCTGCAGGCTGCTTAGACACTTGTGCAAGGCTGCAGCTTTGTCCTTGCAGGCCCTCCAAACTTGCAAGAAATCTAACAAACTTGTAAATAAATATGACCACCCATACCTGGTTTTATACATTCAGGTTTATGAGTTTCTATAAATGCTTTCCTACACACAGGCCTTGAAGAACTGTATGAATATTGTTATTGAATGTAATTAGTATTATTGGGAGGTATCTAGACCTCATGGATACCTCTCAGACTGCCTCCTTTCAGTGCAGTTAGTTGTTCTATGTGTGTGCTACGTTTGTGTTGTACATGATATATCTGCTCTGCTGTAATAATGCTGCTGTTGTAGGTATGGCAGTCTAAGAACAGAAAGGAAGCAAACAGGGCCTCCAACGTGGTTATCCTTCTTCAGGGTTTGGAAAATAGCTTAGATGCTAAACTGCTTTCTGCTTCTCCCAGTGCTGTAAATGGATTCAGTAAGGAGAAGTGTACATTTTCTTTCCACTTGCCTGGCCTTGCTTCAGACACATAGACAGAAGAAGAGAGTAAAATGGGATATGTGCAACATGAATTCTTACCCTGGACAGAGAAATGGGTGCTATTTTAGCAGGGGAGTTTCAGAAATGTACTGAACATGGAAGTGAGAAGCAGCTTGTGCTCAACACCAACACACTGAGGGGCTGCAGGACGCGGTGCTGTGGTTTCTTAGCTGCAAGGTAGATGCTTTGTTAGGCCCTGGGTTTTGGGTTTGTTTTGCAGAGTACTGCTGAACAGTGAGAAGGCTATGTCCTTTTAGCTGGACCTGTCAAGGATCTTCATGTCCATCTATGTATTTGCATTTGAAGTCTTTTAGCAAATCTAGTTCCAAATGTATAAACTGGTTTAAAAAAACCCTCACAGATCTATTCCTGCCTATGCACTATTAAAATACAGTAGAAAAGACCGAAGTCTTCTCTAGTGGTGTGCTAGATAAAAAACAGTGTTTCCTTAGGCAAAATTGCCAAGATTTTTTTTTTACTTTCTGGTTCTTAAAGTGGCATTTACAGCCACAGTAAATAAAGAACAAGGTACCTTAAAACATCCTTGTAAACTTTATACAGTCATTGAAAGTGAAGCACAGTGATAATTTATTTCCAAAAGGTTGAACTTTGTAAAAATTTTTGTCACTCAGGGAAGCTTTCCCTCTCCTTGGCCAGGTTACATTAAAATGTATAATGCCTCATCTCTGAAAGGCCTCATGCCCTCTGTCTCTCCTCTTTTCTCCTCTCATACCAAATACTTTCATGGTTAAAGTATTGATAGTTAAAACAGTGTTAGGTCCAGAAACTTTATCTTCATGTTCAGGGTTGATATTTGCCATTTTTCCTGTTTTAGCAGCTGCCTAAAAAGAAAGTCCTACAGTATTAAACAGAGACACTCTGTTTTCAGCTTTGTCCTTATTTTGGAAACTGTTTGGATCACTAAAATGAAAACAAAACTGCAGGCAGGACTTTATATGCCTAAGAGAAGGATTCTAAAGCCTCATTTTTACAGCCTTCAGTTTTGTGAAATATAACATCTTACTACAGATCTTTTGCTATTATCTATCTGAGGTTCAGAACAGAATTTCTGTTTTAGATTTCACCTCTGTGAAGAACAAAACAATCAACACAGTCCATCAGGATCACAATAAAATCTTGTGTCATCAAAATTCAATGAACCGTTCACAGGCAGTGAGCGCTTTAGTAGGACAGACAGTCATTTTGGTGGTCGGGGTATTGCACGTGTCAGCATGGCAGCTGCTGTGCTATGAAAAGATCACTGTGCACAGAGCTGAGACACAAATATTGCTGGCCAGGAAACATGTTAAGTTTGCTATGGCCAAACAAATTCGATTCTTCTGAAAAGTAAGTCAACTTTGTGATGAGTATATGTTTTGTGTTTTTATTAATTTCATGTGAGCTTCATTAGACAACCAGCTCATAAATACACTCACTTTTTGAGAACAGTCTCAGAGTAATTAATGTGTATGAGCACCGATCAGTTATCTGATGAACTGTGTATTGCAACAACTGAGAAAAATTTCTTTGAGATGGGTTATGACTTTGCCTTACAAAGTGTTAGGAAACTGAAGATACTGAATAAGACCATTCAGAACATCTCAGGAGATAGACTGAACTTGCTGAGATCCTGTCCTCACTTCCGACCCTGTGTTTGCCCTGGTACTCTTGTGGTTGCCGAACAAATTGTTCCAGAGGAGTGATGAAAACTCACCCTACAGGAAAAGTCATTAGTTCATGGTTAGATTTGATTTCTGGTCAAGCTGATCAAGGCTAGGAACACACAAACAGGAACAAGGGGGAAAGATTTAGGTGGATTTAAGTTGTCCTTGAGGCACTCTCTGGGGCTCCTTTTGCATTCCATTGGTAAAATTCCTGAGAAGGGTGTTGGAAGACCAAACCTGTTGGTGTAATATTCAGTGAAATTTTTTGCTTTCAAGAGGAAGCCTTGGAGAGCCTTGATATGAGGAGGCTTCTTCACCTTTGCCCACTAGGTAGGTCAAGGTGAGCAGATCTGCATGTGTTAGCTTTTGCTTGCCTTGCTCACAGTAATTTGGCTGGTATAGAGCTACAAACAATTCCCATGTTGAGTGGATTTAATTCCTTCTTGGATTTCTACAGTGTGAAAGGTAGAAAACAGAAAACTACTTGCTGAATGTTTGCCCTTCCCAGTTTCTCCTGAGTCATTTTTGTTCCTCACCTAAAGAAAATGTGGTCTCTCACACTGCTGAACCAGTACAAAGCAGCACACACAGCATCCCTGCCCCTTCTATACCATGGCAAAAGCACTGCATCCTGACTGCAGTTTGTGAAGTCCCACATTGCTGTTACAAGTGACCTGTCCTTGCTCTCTCATTATTGATGTGTTTCCTCACAGTACTGAAGGATTCTTGACTCACTGAGTTTTTCAGCACACGACTCTCATCCCAGTGAATCAAACACTGTAATACAAAGCTCATCATTTATCAAACAGGCACGGGGCTGAATTCAGATCCGGTGTAATGGCTATATAAAGATTACTGTACGTGCAGTTTTTCTGGGTCACTCTGATTGTTTTGTGGCAGTGTAATGCTTCATATGAGCTGGGCCGATTGTGGCTGGCGTGACAGCTCTAGCAATGTGAGATATTAGTGTATGCTGTTTTACCACCACACCTACAAACTCAGTGTGCAGCAGCTTTGATGAATGTGATGGTATAAATCCTGAGATGTCTATAAAAGCATTTCAAGCATTACAATTGGGAAGGGTTTTTCCCAAAGCACTGGCAGGGCTGTATGTACAGGAAACTAGATTTGGATCCTGAACCTGTTCCCTAGCTCAGAAGAGCTTGTGAGACATTTACACAGAGAACATATTGGTCTCTTAGCAAGAACACTGCGCTTTTGGAGTCACAGGTGCAAAACAAGGAACACCAAACACAACAATTCTTCTCAAACACAGGGAATTGTGTCATGATAAAAGACCAGTTGAGTAAGAAGGCAAGGATTATTAAAAAGAATACATTGCACTCAGGGAGCAGGCCTCCTCTTCCTTACACACTGGTCAGACATCACAGGTACGAAGGTCAAGGCTCATCAGTGTTCCCCCATCTGGACTCAATGTCATAGCTAACAGTTTGTTGCTCTTTATGATGATGTCTTTGCTTCCCCAAATAAATAAAACTGTCCATATCAGGTTTGTCTATTGAAAAAAAGATGTGTAGGTTTGCCCAGCTGCTGACTCCACAGGAAGCTGTAAAACTGAGAAGGGAGCTGGCTGAAAACCTGGGGCATGCGGTGACGTGACAGGAGCAGGCGTACTGCCACTGCTGTCTCAGGGTCTGCCCACAGTTTGGCGCATTCCTCTCACCAGGTAAGGCGCCTGGGGCAGTACAGAGGGGTTTCCGAGCTCCGGGAGGGCCCGGAGCTGCCGGGGGTGCTGCGTGTCCAGTGGCAGGGCGCTGGGGGCCGGCGGCAGCCGCTGCTGCCAGCGGAGCCCCCCGAGCGCTGCCTGGCTCTGCAGCCAGCGATTGCGTCCCCCCTGTCACCTTACGGCGGGAAGCTGTGCTACTCGGTGTGCACCAGCAGAAACTTCTTTTCTTGAATATTCTTGTAGCACCGGTAATGTCACTAGGTGACCTAAATCCTTCATTCACTCGCATTTATTTTTAGCGGATGGCAGATAAAATAAGAGCATCGCTGTGCAGGGGAGAAAAAAACCGACTGTATGAACTTTTTCCTAGAGGTGAACGGTCTGTGGGGAAATTAATGTCAATTTTTAATCACAAAATCGCAATAATATTTGACTGCCACTAAAATCTTTGCATTTCAAATACAGGGGAAGAACTGTAGTCTACTCTTAAATGAATTAAGTAAATAAATACAAAGATATACAAAACTACTTTTGAAATGTGTAATTTAACTGTAAGATAGCTGAAAACAAAGCTGCTATTCACTTACAGATGAGAAAAGAGAGACTTTGGTTCATATAATTAGACAGTTAATTGTCATAAATGTTATTTAAAGATTCTAATCATTATCATGCGTCGCTAAGTAAAAACTTGGAGACTATTTAGCATTCATAAACTTATTTATTCAAATATATTTTTATATTCTAATACATATACATTATATGAGCATATAAATATATAACTCTATACAGCAGCACACCCATTAGCATAGAGTCATCTATTGTAGCTTTGCAGATATTACAGATTGTTCTATAAGTCTCCTTTTCTTTCCCTTTCATGTGTACCAGGTGTGGTAGAAGGCCTCACTGCAAATGAAAGCTAACACTGTTGTTTAAAAATACAATTCCATTCAGTGATTTTACATATAAAACAAAAGTTATGTATGTGTATGTAGACATATATATTTATGATTACAGTATTCATAATGGTAGTATTGAAAGGCTGAATGTCGGCCTGAATGTAGGAGAAGGAGCTCTGCTGAAGTGATAAGTGAAAGCTGACCTCAAGTACTACCTGTATGCAAACTTCTTCCTGGCAGAATTTAATCAATGTAAACATTTTTTCATTTTGAATAGAGCAGAAAGAAAAAGGCTCACGAATAATAGGTAATGAAGTAGAAAGATAAAGTACTTAAAATGAAATAATGGATTAGAAAATGGATTAAAATAGATTTTTTTCTTTCTATCAGGAATCTCACCATTAATTCCAGGCAACAATATTCACTGTGTCAGTTCCAGGCTTCCTGTAAGTTCATGTCTGCAGCAATCACCATTTAATCAGTGACGCAACAAAAAGACTTTCTAGATGTTAGAGGCTAGGCTTTGCTTTACACAGGGAACAGCCCCTGCACTCCAGTTTACAGTGTGTCTGGGACCCTGGCTCTGTGAACCTGCTGCCCCAGAGACTTGCAAAGTTCACATCCAGGCCTGAACTCCATGGCATTGGTCTGTCAGCCTGGGCAGAGCTTTTACTGTCCGAGTAACAACCTCTGATTCCCCTTACTGTGTTTGCTACACATGTTTCAGTGAGACTAGACACAGGACTTGTCAGGGAGAGCAGAATAGTTTCGCCGAGGTTGAAGTAGGAGCAGTATATATGGTGAAATCAATTTACAGACACTATTTATTTCTGGGGCAAATGGTATTTTGTGAATCGGATTAGTAGTGGAAACATGTTTTAACTTACCAAATAAATTTGGGGGGGCATTACATAGAATTTCCTGTGCAGCACTTAGCATTGCTCATGGGTAAAACAAACTCATGCCTGTAAGAAAGGCCATAAAAACGGCCTTAAGAGTACTTGTTTGTTAAGGCCTGCTTGGACTCCATTAACTGTGGCAACTCCTGCTTGGTGTCGCTTGCCATCTGCTCGTGCTCAATTAGCCCATCCCCTGGGAGCTGAGCAGCACGGCTCCGCCGCGGCTGGCACCTGCTCCTTCCCGTGGCTGGTCCTCACAGCTCCCCTGAAAGCGCTCCATGCTGCACGGGCTGCCCCCTCCAGCTCTTAGTGGCTCTCCAGAGGGACTGAGCGGATGGGCTGTTCCAGGTGTTAGGCAGGAGCCGCTGCTTGAGTGGAGGCAGCACCAGTGCCAGGGACCCCTGGGGTATGGCAGCGCAGAGAGGCTGGATGTCCATGCGCCGGTACGTCCAACAGGAGCTGGGGCAGAACTGCATACTCTGCTGCTTTTCACTAATTTGCCAACTAATGGCTTTTATGCCACTGTTATATGTCAGAGAAGCTCCTTTGTGACTTTAATGCCACAGTCTTGTAAGTCTAAATCAAGGACATTGTCTTAATAGCTTCATCTGCTGCTCGGCTGAGTGGAATTTGGACAAAGACAATAACTGAAACTTAATGGGAAAACATTATCCTAAAGCACTGCTAGAAATATTGTCTAGAAATATTACTTTGGAAAACCTCTCAGTGCCTGTCCAATTCAAGAAGCATCTTTGCAGGTAGAGAGATGGAAATGTTGCCTGTAGAGGAGTGCTGTCCTGCTGTAATTTGTTTGGCTTTGTCCTTCAAATGCTGCTTTTCAAAACCAGACTACCACTGCAGAAACCTGTGGGCTCGATATTTCTGAGCCCAGGAGAATTTTAGCTTGCTAAGCATTGCTAGCTCTTCTCCTAAGGGAAAGCTGTCAACAGTTTCCTTTTTCAAAACGTCTCTCTCAGTTTCTCAAAACAGGTTAAGTAAACGGTGTTCCCCTTCCCATAACAACTGTCCCCAGGTATTGTTTCCTATTACTTAACCAATGAAGAGAAGTGTCAGTCCCATGAACCAATAATAGACCTTTTTAGCACAGCATGTTATAAAAGAAACTGTTGGAATTGTAAATAAAGCTTTCTTTCCCTTCTGACAACTATATGCAGGCAATCTATTTCGTGTCCTACCATGACAGTAGCCTACTAGAGGTTCCTCATGCTGGAACAATTTCTTAAGCAATAATTTGCAGCTAAAATAACCAGGCAAAGTTTAAAGACGTGTAGCAGTGTGTTTTGTAATGTGTGTTGTATGTTAATTTGTGGTTCAGTCCACTCCCATTGTTATACACTTCTGGTTGTACCCCTTCATTCACCCCCTCACAGCCACGTATCCATTCCCTACTCCCCTCCTCTGGGGACATGTCTGTCAGCTCCGGGTCCTTCCCTGCTTGCTGGAAAGCCCCTGAAGGGCCTCGAGTGATGGGCTGTAGCCAGAGGGATCCCCCTCCCTTTTAGGGAGATTAGCCCCCAGAGGTGTCCCTCACCCCTCAGGTTACTCCCTGTTTTCCCCTGGTTGGTGAATCCCTTATCTCCTTCCCTTCCTCCCACCTGAGCATAAAAGTTACTGTTCAGCCTCTGTTCTGTGCTCTGCCAAGGGAAGACCTTGAGGTGAAGAGCTCCCGTCAGGGGCCCCAATAAACTCGTGTGCCGGCCACTCTGCAGAGCCCTCCTCTCTCTCTCACCATCATCGCCTCAGCCCTGGGGTCGGTGCCGTGAGCTGGGTGTGCTGAGGAACCCCCAGGATCAGCCCGGGGTGCGTGGCAGACAGAGCTGTACCTGCTGCTGCCCAGTGCCAGGGTTAGCCCGGGCTGGCACAGTGGGCACTCTGGGAGGCACAGTGACAGACATGATCCTGAATTTTAGGAAGATGAATGAAGTTTTCCTGCTTTTTGGAATAGCAGTATATTTTATTATTGCCTGTAGTCCTTGTGATGAGGATAACACGGCCATGCTCACAGGAAGTAACTGAGTAACCATTTGTGCTGTTGCTGCCCAATAGTCTACAGCATGTGGTTATTTATTTATCCACTGCAACAATTGCTCTATAAACGCACTGTGCATTCTTGGAGAGAAACAAGTTGGGATCTCTCAGCAGGGAAGAGGGAGCCCACTTGTGTGTCCCACCCAGCAGAGGCAGCCAGCCATTGTTGGGGCTGTGCTCAGTTATCGCCCGGGGGATCTCAGCCTGCGCTAAACACAGCCCAGAAAGCCATTCCTGTGCCAAAAGCCAGCATCCTGCCAGAGCAGATGAGAAACATGAACTGAGGCAGGTGAAGTTGTCCACAAGGAAGTGTCCCATTTTCGGACTGCTGTCCATGTTAAATAAGAAGTGTGAGAAATAGAGCACAGAAAATGATAACAAAGTAAAATGGTAACTAAAAGGATACAAATTCCATTAAGCACCAGCAGCACTGAGTTCAGTAAATAGAAAGGTCATCTTTCTGTCTCTGCCTCATTCCCAACTGCAGCATGACTCAGAAGAACAAACAATTGAATGGTTTTGTTAGATGCTTGCATGCATTCTGGGCTTTTTATTACTTGAAATTTCACTCGGTTCCCTGATTGTACCACAATGCAAAAAATAAATACTTTAAAAAAATCAGTTGTAAACCAAATAATTTTTTGCATATGTTTGACAATCAAATGTCTTGATTTCAGAAAGACTTCATCCACAGATCATTTTATTACATGTCCCTGCTTTAAGACAATAAGGAAAGGGAGAAGTGAGAAGAAAACCCACCTTAGATTTACACATGGATTGAGAAGTTGAAAGTGCATACACAGAAGGTGTGCATGTGCTTTACAGATAACCATATCAGTGGTAACAGTTGTCATAATCCAAAGTGAAGAAGAATACAAGGAGAGCTGGACAACACAAAAACTTCACTTAAACCATCAGGTTTGGGCTGCCTCTCTCTGCAGGGCAGGCTTCTTTCCAGATATTTTCTGCCCTCCAGGACAGGCAGAAAAATCAAATCCTTGTGACCTTTTCTTAAAAAAAGCAGAAGTAATGTTTGCAGCATGGTATTTGTATGCAGGGATTAGCTCTTGATTTCTTTGCTTAGTACCTTAGGGTATATTTTTAAAGTACTACACAGAATTTCGGTCTCACTCGTCAACTTCTATTGACTTTAAATCTCATGAGTCACTTTGACAATATATCCCAGAGGCTTTCTATCTCTTACACTGGCTTTAATTTAAATTCCCCTGCTTTTGGGGGGTTACTTCTGAATTTAGGGTTAGCTCACATGAGAAGTTGGCTTTCAGGAGGATTTCCCCATCTTAGAGATGTTCTGCTTCCAGGTTTTCCCAGTATTATTTTATGTTCTCATTTTCTTGGGAGGGGGGGTGGGGTGGGAAAGGACATTTTTGTTAGTATCTGCAATTTCTTTTACTTACTTGGTTTATTCATGCCAGCAATGGCTGCATTACCTCAATGTCAGTATGCATGGGCCCCTTGTGAATGCTATTGTAACTTATGTGTAACTGTAAAAGTATGTACTTGGTAAGACTCATAGTGCAACAAAGGTTAAACTCTGCGAGTAAAATCTAGCAAGGCATTTATACATTATTTTCTTTGCAGAATGGCTATTTTTTTCTCTCTTAAGAAAAGAAAATCCCAGCTGATTTTCCATATAAAACATTCCAGTGAGTCATGTGATGTAATAAAGCTCTGTGGAGGGGATATGCTGCTCCATGGCAGCTGGATGCACATTGAGTCCTCTGCCTGGTAATCTGTTAAGGTGCCCGGACTGGTGGGTTGGTCATTATTTGTGGCTCTCACATAGAAGTATATATATATATATGCATATATAGTATAGACAGTATATAGACATATACTAGGATGAGAGAGACATTTTGCCAGTCCCTAGAAGGGTTTTCTAACAGTTATTACTCCTTCAAAATGGTAAATGAATAAATGACATTTAGGAAGGGAGCTCAGTGAGAGACAGGTCTGTGTTCTGCTAAGTATGGATGACAGCCCGAGTTACCCTTAGCTCCTCTCTTTGACTGGTAGTCCCAGGTGAGCTACAAGGCATGGCAAAGAGTGAGCTTCCTCAGCTGGAGAAATCCTGGGCAGTGTTAACCACCTTTGCTAGGCTGTGCCATCATGTACATCTGGGTAGAACATCAAACAAGTGTGTTAACAAAGGGTAAGTATTTCCCCTGAAGTGTTTGACAGAAAATAAACTGCTGGAGCAACTGGCAATAAATTCTAGTTTCCTCAATAGCATTCTGGTAACAATGGGAAGAGGAAGGAGAAGCCAAATAAACAGTACCTCTGTTATAATTGGCACAATAGTCTGATTCGTCCTCTTGTGTCTTATGTGGTCATACACATGTATGCAAACAGCAACAAATACTGCTTTTACTAAAGACAACTGCTCTCTGTCTGGGAATTCAGGTAGCAAGATGGTGAAAACTCAGGCTGAGCATTGCTTTCAAAATAATTTTCTACTTTGCCATGAATTATGAGCTGATCTTCCATTTTCTCAGTGTCTTTTGCATCTGATGGACAAAACATTGCTCCAGGATTGGTAAGCACATTGAAAAAATTAAACAATATCAATGAAATTCCTATTATTATTGGGCTGAGAAAATAATCTCTCAGTCTTTCCTTCTTGCCAGGGTAATAATGCATGACATTGCTACACATCATTATCAACAGTACTAGTTCCATTAAAAGAAACGTTTTCTCTAGCAACACTAGCCATTTCTCATTCGATTTTTTTGAATCAAATGCTTTACTGACCTCTAATCAGCATAGGTGTACTGCATTACCTTTGGCTAGAGTTGGCTGTCTTGGAAAAGGAAGATAAGATTTTGTTAGTATTTAACTATTGAGTATGCTCATATTCCATCCCGTTTCCATTACAACTTCAAGTCTTATTGTTTTCCCCTTTGAAACTCTTTGCATTTTATTTGGATCAGTCTAATGGGCCTGTCATGATCCCAACCACTCCTTTTTCTCCTTCCCTGCTACTTCACATACACCTATCATATACATGATTTCCTGGTTAATTAATACCATTCAGTTGAAGAAATTTATTCCTGATATTTGGTATCAGATCTGGAATTTTCTGTATCCCTCTTTTTGAAATTCAGTTAAAGAGATGACTGAGCCCTTCAGATGTGGACATTGGCTTCCAAGACAAGTTCCATACCCCTTTTTTGACCTGTCCTTGCTTAATTTTAGGAATGTATCTATGTGTCCTTTAATAACTCTCCCTTCATGTATAATCAGCCTAATTTTCTCTTTCTCTGCTTTTCAGTTTTGTGACTAAAGGACATTGTTTTAATTTCCTTTGAATATTGAATATATTGACTTCATTCTTACATCTCCTGACCAGCAAAATGTTTGTTTCTTGGCTGACTGTTGGGGTTTCTTTTGTCATTTCCTTTTCTTCAGTAATGTTTTTGAGATTTTTCTTACAAACCTCTGTCTTAGTGTATAAATTCCAGATAAGATTGCCCCCTTTGACTTAATGACATTCCTGCCTTCCTGATGATAGAGGTGAGCTGTTTTCCCTGGCTGACTTCACTAGTCCCCTCACTTCCCTTAAGTTTGTCCTTCTAAGCCTAGAGCTTTCACTATTATGAGTATTGCAAGTCTTGCAGGAACAATAATGTAAACATCCGTGGCAGCTTTGATTTAGGCTGCTCTTGCACTGCTCTGACTGCAGCAATTAGTTTTGCTTAGTCTAACTTAACTCAATTTCTTAGGTAGGTTTTGTGGCCTGCCCTGAGCTCCACGGTGCTTTATTTCAAACTCGGCTAATGCCCCAGTTTATTACAATTTACTGAGTTACAGCCCATGCTTCTTGTTTGTTCTTCCATTCCATTTAAATGGCATCAGCCTCAGACCATTCAACTCATGGGTTCCTGTGACCAAATTCTTTTATGAATGTCTTCACTAATAACAAAACCAAGTTTAAAATAGAATTCTGTCCAGTTGTTTTAACAGTTATTTGGTAAAAATATCAATTGGTTATTGTACTGGGGAATAGTAGGCCTCTGAATTATTAGTGGCATTTCTCTCAATCTTTTTGCTTGGAAAACTAATGTCACTTACAATTTGTCTCCTTCCAAAGCCACAATTTTCTCTTTATTTACACAGAATTTCCTCTAAATAATTCTTGGTCAGAGGAAAAGTGGTTTTGACTAGATCTCATTTTGTAATTTGTTCCTTAGAAGTAGTATTTGTTTTTGCTGCTGTTTTTTTCTACCATCTGAATAATTGGATATGTTTGCTCTTAAATATCTTCATTTCTCTTGTGGTGGAAGTTACATCACTTGTTCCAGATCCAAAAGAAAACAATAGATGGCAATTTCTTTGAGGGACTTTCTACTGCAGTTTGGTATCCTACCATTATGTTTGTGTAGCATCAACCCTGACCCTAATGAGCAAATTTCCTTTTGTATCCTCCTAACTGACAACAAATCTTTGCAACACTTCTCTGTGTATCTGACAGAGATATTGGCTGTAGCAGCATCTGCAGGCAAGTGAGGAGTAGTTGTTATTCAGTTGTAGTAGAGAGGCATTTCAGGGATGTGCTCTTAAGTATTGCTGAGTTGAAGTGTAACAAAGAAAGTCAGAGAGAATTCTCTCAAGGTCACAGAATAAATCATATTCTTGTTCCTATGCACTGTTTCTCTACTGACATCCCTTTAATGAAAATCTGATTGAAAAATTAATATCTTGAGCAATCCATGCTTTATTTGTGGAATTTGGTTCGCTATTTATTTATTTATTTATTTATTTATTTATTTTCTAGTCTCAACATTTCTGCTGAAAGGGTGCAAAATTGGTGCCTGAAAGCAAAATTGGAGAAAATTCAAAGCACAAACATAGAAATTCTCCTTGCATATTCATACAGAATAAATATTCCACATTTTGTCACTCTATTCAGGATATTTTTTGCCTAAATTCACAGGTAGTTTGTGGTTAAGTTTTAGAAAAGATAGTGGATAGAGATTAAACTCTGTTTAAATTAACTTCATAATATTAAAAGGTAACTGAGTATATTAACTGTACAACACAAGGATTTATGTTCATACGAGTTTTATTTCAATATCTGTGAGAATTTTAGTTCTTTTTATTATTCTTTCTGAAAGAAGGTAAAACTTACAGTTCAAGATTCACCCTAATGCATTTTCATTTTAAATCAAAGTTTGATTACAAATTCAATGGAAAAATATCCATTCAGAAAATCTAAATGTCCATAAAACTGTCTATTTTTGAGCAGCATTCTTCAAAGTTAATACAAGATATTTACATGCATGTTTGGTCATTTACCTACATATCCAGATATTTTTATTCCTTTTTCCACTTCGTGTGTATACAGGGAAAGGCAAAAGAAATGAGAAGGAGAAATGGGAGATAGAAAGTTGAGAAATCTCTGCTTTGATTGCTGATAAAATATTTTCTACAGAAGTCTCTAGTGTTCATTGAGCTTGTAGAGAGGTTTAACCACCACCATCAACAAAATACTTCAGTGGTTTATAATCCAAAGAGTGAGATCCTTTCAAATTTGTTGCCTCTTTCTGTTACAAAATCTGCAGCTGGCTCTTCAGTGTGCTTTGCCCGATACATTATGTTAATCAGCTCCCTTATTTTTGCTAGGCAGCAACCACTCCTTCAAAAATCCCACCTAATTGAGTGCGCTATTTTGGGGCATTTTGTCTTGCAGCTGGGAAGCCACATTTTTTTGCCAGTAATTTGTAGTCTCTGCTTATAAATGAAACAACTTTGTAGCTTCCTCAAGCTGAGTTTTTGGAAGCTATTTGTCAAAGCATTTTTTGTAGTTCAAGGCAGAAGCCTCCACGGCGGAAGTAATGAAAAACATTTGACAGCTAGTGGAATTTATTGATACTATTTTTTCTGGTTTTAATCATAGAGGTGGTCTCCTGCTGGGAGTTTCCCCTGTTATATAAATCTTCTGTAGAGAAGACATTTCATGTCTCTCTCCCTCGTAAGACATTTTGGATTTTCCAGATTCTTCCTGAAAAATCTCTTTCTTCTCCTGTGGCCTGCTTTTAAAATTTGCTTTTATTCTTTTCCTATGAAAACTATACATATTCAACAATACTTTAAAAAGTTTTAGATATTCTCCCTTGGTTTTTTTTGTCTCCTTCAAGGCTTTATTTATTTTTTTTTTAAATTTAACAATCTCTGTGTTATTAAGGTTTAGTTCTCAGAGTGCCCTGTACTTTCATCTTTATAAGGACAGTCTTCTGGTTCCTAGTGGTTCACAGTGCTGGAGAGATTGCAAAAGTATTGACAAGCTCTTTTCTCTCTCTGAAAAACTGCCCGAGTCAGATTTTTCTCAAGCCTGTTCCATTTTCAATTTAGTTAAGCCACTAGACTGCATCAGTAATTCTTCCTCAGTTAAGATTGTTTAAAGCAAATTCTATATTTTCCTATTAAAATATCTACCTATTTCCCTCTAGAGAAGCACTGCTACTAGAGACTGCAGGGCTGGCTGCACAGAGTTGTGAGGTATCAATTTTTCCCTCACCAGCCATGAATAGCCCCATTTACAGCCTTCAGTCTGATTATGAGTTTTCAGATGAAGGTTGGCTGAGGGTGGTGGAACGGTACAAAACGTGGGTACAGACACTGATGACAGTGGAGAGTGTAGTCTTTCTCTCCAAGGAACGACCTTTTCAAGTCTTTTGTTGGTGCTCTCTACCGCTTTGGCAGATGGGCACAGGGTCGGCAGGCATTCTCCTGTTTGAGGGATGGGGTCAGAATCCCTAGGATATCATCTCCATTGCAGGAGAAGTCCATGTAAGAGCTCTGCCACAAAGTGCTGAAGGTAGGAGGCAGAATGCAAAAGCCAAAAACACAATGGCCAAAATTAACAGGATTTGGTGCAAATTGAATGGTTAGGAATTCAGTAGCTGTCCTCTGGAGGTGGTAGAGCTCTAACCAGCGGCAGCAAACTCTAATTATTTTCTCTGTATTGTCTCCTAATGTGTTCCGTGTATCTCATGGAAACGTGAAATTTTCAAGGGAAATATTGACCTCTTCCCACTCTGAGAGCATGGTGTTTGCCAAAGTGCTGGGGCCACAGAAGGCAGGCAGTTACCTTCTGGGTGCCTTCTGTTTAGATGTTTGCTTACCTCCTACCAATAAATAATGGTCTAAGAAGTTACACTGGTGGTATTTACAGCCCCTTCTGTAGAACAGAACGGCATCTTTTCTATTAAAAAGTGAATGTACAGCATTTCTCAAGGCTCTTGACTTTGGCGAAAAGACCCTTTACCCAGGAGACAGCCTAATCTTTTAAACTTCCTTCCCATGAGCCTGCTTTTTAGATAATCCATCTTTGCCTGCTAGCATACTACTCTTGATAATGAGCCTGTCGTGACATCAGGTTAAAATGTATCACTACAATTAATTCCTGTAAAATATATTGTTCAGAGGATAATGAGAACTAAGTCCTATTTTAAAAATGATGAGGCGGTGCAAGACAAGAATCTAATTCTTTTAATGAAAACCAACAGACTTTTACTTCAAAACCAACTATATTTAATTTAAACTGTGATAAAAGCCTGCAAAGTAGAGCTAAAATATTGCAGCTGGGATTTCTTCAAAGTAAGAGAAACCTTCTTATATTGTTTCAGTATGACATAATGTGCATGTGATGGATTAACTCTATTTCCAGACACATTTGCACCTGAAGTTTTGATTTTCTTTCCTCCTGCTCATATAATTAAAGAAATTTGGAGCCAGACCCAAGAAAGGATTTCTAGGCATTTTAGGTGGAATTTAGATGCCTATATCCAACATTTTAGTGCTTAAAACCTTTGCTTAATTTGCCAGCTGATCTTGAAGATACCAGATTCCTCATCTTTTGATCTAAAGCTTTCCAGGCATTTTTTGGTGCAAGCTCCAAACTCTCTCAGTTCTGTGATCAGATGTAATCAAAATCACAAAGTGGAGAGCAGACACTTCCCTTCTCAAGGGCTAGAGGCTGTAGGTATTTCTGGAATACATTTCATACTACTGACCCCTCTAAAAATAAATTTGTGGTAGCCACTCTCTTCTTGTAAGGCATAAGAAGAATCACATGCCATTTCTTCTAGCCTGGGGCACTGAGGTGCCCTAAGGGAACCTGGATTGGTCCCTTTCTTTTGACCATGTGAGGAAATCGGATTGTGTTCTCAATGTATGGCATATTTTGAAAGGGGAGAACCAAAGAGGATCAGAAAAGAGATTAAATATTTCACTGAGCTAACAAGGAAGGACACCAAAGGTGGTAGAATTTGGTGACTAGGAAGTTAAGGTAAACCTCACAGATGCTAGGGGGGTAAATTCTGCTTCCACATATATTTTTCAATGTTCAATGTAAAGCACTATTTTATATTACCCAATACTTTTTTTTTTCAAATGAACTGATTCAAGGCAAAATGATTTTTAAATTGGTATTATTGTATAATGGTGCTGTCTTCTGATAGAATGTTGTTTGTTTGTTTGTTTGTTTGTTTAAAAATAATGTAATGGCAAAGGGTGCAATAAAAATACAAACCAATATAGGAAGGGTAAAATGAGTCCAGAATGATGTGGTATATTTCTTATATCTCACATGTTTGTAGCTCGCAGCTTGCAGAAGTATTTTGCCAGTCAAACTCTTTAGGAGGAGTAATGGTACTAGAAATATGATGATCTCATCTGTATGTCATGGAAATAATTTGTGATTCAGGTGATAGCTGAAACCCACTATCCTTACTATGATTAAACAGTTCAAACACATTGAACTTCTAGGGATATAATTTTTTAGGTATCAACTTAGAATGTGATTTCTTATTGTTTAAAATATCAAAATTTAAGATTCTCTGTGAATAACAATTTCCTGTATGTAAGAGGAATCATCCTAAAAGACATCACTGGCAGCCTGGCTGTGTGTGTCACTAGAAGCTCTGGGTGTATGCTCAGAGACAACCATCACATCACATCACATTACGCAAAAAGATGGGTTGGTAACAGTTCCATATGTAATTATGGTGATATTCCTATCAGCTCATTCAGTGAAACCAACTCATGAGACATGCAGGAGGTCACTACGGGGGAAGATATTACAATTGGGAAGCAAGATCATGTTTTGTGGCTTTGCTTCACCGGAAGTGCAGATGCTGTGGTGATGATGAGGACTTGGATGCTGAATGCCAAAGCAGACTGCTAAGAGACATCTAAGGGACAGAATCACAGGGTCACAGGAGAATACTTTGAAACATTTGTTGGGCTCTCTGTGAAAACAACACAACAGTTCAAAGAGAATTTAATTAAATTTAGGAAAGGGGTTGAGAGCAAAACAAATGTATTATTATAGCACTTTGTGGACGTGTAATATTGCCACATCTTGTTTACTGCTTTAAGTTTGATGATTTGATCTCTAAATGTATTCAGAAAAATTAGAAAAGAAGAACTGAACAGGACTATAAAACCATACATTTTTCATACCTTCTGAATGAGGCTGGAGTAGGACAACTTCTGAAAGATGAGAGATGCCCACAATTTTATAAATTATATGGGAAAAGAAAACGGGAAACACTCAGTGCATATGTGTATTAGTATAAAGGGGATCCTGATGAAATAAGATTTTAAAACCAGAGGAATTTGTGCAATTGTGCAAGTTCAGCTGTAGAACTGAAGGCAGTGTCTAATCCAGAAAAAGATTGGAATAATCTATGAAAAATAAGGAATCTTCTTAACATGATTATGTATATCCAACATCTATCTTAGGAATTCCTTTTACTCCTGACGTAGGTAAAGTTCATTCAACTTGACTTTCCTCTGACCTGGTACGGGTTTCTCAGGTGGAGAGAAGGCTGGTAACATGAAAACTGTAGTTGCTGGAAGGATCAAGCTAACAATACTCATGGACACAAAATATTGCTCGAAATGTCTTAGAGAAAACTGTGAAAATTAAAATAGAGACCATTTACAGTCTTTGTCACCAGCCCAACTGAAATGTGTGAAAACTTTTTAAGTCCTAAATCTAAAAAAAGCAGAACTCTCCATTTCCAGAGATGCTATCTCTGTAGCTGGTTTAAAGTTACTTATGATTGCAAAGCCTACCACAATACTTTCGGAGTGCTGTGACACAGCCTGCAAACTAAGTAGTTGTGAGCATTTTGTAGAAAAAGAGTGAAGAAATTGTGGGGAGAGGAGCTTCCTTGCTGTTCCACAGTGGTAATTTTGACAACATCTTTTCTACCTAACTGTAAAGGTGGAAAGTTTTTTGAACAGTATTGAGAAAAAATGTTGATTTGCAGAAATAAATTAGTTCCTTACAGTATTTTTAATAAGTACTGTGAAATATAGAAACCATTGGAAGTACCACTCCCAGTGCTACCATGTGTCTGTTTCCCCCGAATACAAGCATTTTTGTGCAGGTCTAATCAGGATTAGACCATCCTCTGAGGCTATGACTTCAATGATTGGTTTGTGAAAGGATATTAATAGTCATTGAAAATACTACTGAGTTCATTGCCTGATCTGCCAGTAGGCAGGATCTGAACAAAAGCGTTATTTCCCCTTGTGAATCATGAGTACTATTGATTGTCTTTCCGGTAAATGTGTTGAGCTATAGAAAGAATATTATAACTTGTCCCTGTAAGTCATATTCTGAGTGAATGAGCTTTTAGAAATGGAAGTTCTGGTGATTTATATTTATGGCAGCCAAGTTTGAATTTCAGGAGGATGCTTGGTAAAATTGAATAAGGACAGAGTCTGGATGGCTTAGCTTAGTGCAAGGAATCACAGGATGTAAAACAATTATTATTATGGTTGCTGCTAATAATGAATAGAGCTTCTCTTTCTCTCTTTCTGTAGATCCTTGAGGCTGAAAACATGCAACTTCCCTCACATGCTGTTTGGGAAGAAATAAATATGTATATTTACCATAAAGAAATGTATATTTGTACTGGTAAGAAATTTTCTCTTATTTCAGGCAAGCCCAGTGCTGCAACCTGCTAAGCAGTCTTGATATACATTTAAGGCATATACTCATAATTTTTTATTAGTCAATTGGCGTATTTGAGTTCGTAAAAATCTTTTGAGCTTTGGTAATCCCAAAGCATGCCGATGCACAAGACCTACCATGTCTTTTCACCTACCATGAAATTTTAGCAATACAGGAATTATTGGAAGACATGCTGAATCACTGACCTGCTAAATAATATCTTTCCAGGTTCCACTGCACCCAACAGGAACTCAGTGGCTGATGCTAGTGAAATGAGAAATTATTTCAGATGAAACACTAACCATATCACTGTAGAATTCACCTTAATTACTCTGCCTTAGCTTCAGAATTGCATATTTGGATTGACCACTGCACAAATCCATCACCATGTTCAGTTGGGTATTTTCAGCTTGCTTACATCTATGTATATAATAATACGATGTAGAAAATCAGCTGAATGCTGTCCTGGGGAGCATTCAAGGTCAGTTTGGATGGGGTTCTGAGCAACCTGACCTAGCTGAAGACCTGTCTGCTCTTTACAGAGGGGTGGGACTTGATGACCTTTAAAGGTCTCTTCCAACCCAAACCATTCTATGATTCTCATGAAGCTGTGTCATTGCTATCTCAACAATGAGGAAAAGCCTAATTGTGTGTTTGGTAAGTGTAAGAAAGTGGGTGGAGTAACATACCTAATAGGACACAGCCAATGTTTTGGGTTAACCCGACCCCTCTCTCTTCTTTTACAAACACTTTCTTAGGAACAGAGAAGGATGATAAGGATGCTAATTTTTAAAATACCCATGTTGAATTATTCATTGTATCTTAATAGAGAATAATCATATGAAACAGGTGTTTTTCCTCTGGCTTGTTGAATTTCAGTATAACTAGCCTGCAGTTATTGGCCTCAGGGAAAAAAGCAGTAGAACAAATCAGCCTTATTTTAAAATAATTACTGCAATCCAACAGTGCCTGTCAGTTGTTATTTTCCTGTTTCATGTCAATGAAACATGTGCAATGTACATGTGCAAATAGGACTCCGAAACTGGGAGAAATAAAAATGAAACTTATTAAATAAAATTGAGAAAGTAACTCATGGATTTAGTAAATATGATTTTAGTAGAAGTGAAAGGCTCTTTCTCTATGTTGTATTAAAATCCTTTTGAGCAAAGAAATAATGAATTGCTAGCATGATGATAAAACGAATAAGGATTATTATAATTTTGCTCCAAATAATTGCTATGATATAAAAATGCATTTGGGGGTTCCTTTTGTGGCTTTTACATCAGCATTTAAACTAGATTAATTTAATTTAAACAGGATTAAGTAAAATTTCAAAAGGGATAGAAAGAATGTTTCACTAGTCTGATTCTTTTACATTTCAAAAACAGAATGGCTGTTAATAAGATATTAGTGAGAACTGCATACCTATTTAATTTGACTGGTGCACCAAGGCCTTTTGGTGGATGCTGGGTACTTAGGAAGGGAAAATCCAGCTCATTCCCTACTCCCACACTTCTGCATTTAAAACACTGCAGAAAGTCTTCAGGTCAAGGAAGAGCTTGGAAATAAAACCCACAAAACTCTAAATCTGGGCCTCTCTAAAATCTACAGAAAACTCATGTACTGGATGGACGTTTTGGAAGAGGGTATAGTGATCTGCATATGCATGTCCACCTCTTCACCTGATGGTTCCTGTTGGAGCCCTTCTCCCACACCCTGGTCAGGCTCCAGCTCTGAATGACCTCTGCCTGATGCCCGTTCAGGAAGGTTCTCCGTCCTGTGACAAGACACTGACTCCACACTGTTCTTGCAGCAGGTGTAGGCGTGCCTTGTAGGGATAGGTTTTGGTGTCAAGGAATGACCCTCCTGAAGGTCATTGAAGGCTGAACATCTGACAGCCTTTGAACAACACAGGACTGCTCTTTGCATGGCGTTAGCTCAGGGGGTCTTTTCAGAGGTGGTAAGTTACTCAGAGAAGGCTTAGGATACACACAACTGAAAAACTGATGTATTTCTCATAATCTTTTCAGTCTCTCTCAGGCTAACATATTAGCAGGACTGGGAGATGGGGACTTCTGATGAGCTGCAGTGCACTGCAGCAAGATGCTGCTCAAGCATGCAGCCTTCATGGAGCTGGTGCAGTTTGAGGTGGAGTTCTTCCTTGTAGCAGGCTCAGAATATGAAAAATTTATTTCACTGTCCTCAGATCTACCTATTGGTATGTAAAGACAAATGAAGAAGTAGTTTAAGTTTAAATTGGAAGTTATTAAACTTATGCAAATGGGTAGACTGCTAAGAGGACTTCCCAACCATAAAAAGAATACAAATATCTTTGTTATGTTTTATTCTTGTAAGTTGATAATGTTTTTAATAACCTATTAAAAAAAACCCTATTAAAAACCAGTGCTAGAAACCCAAGTGCTAGAAACTCTTGTACTTCTGAATGAGGCAGGGAAGATTTTGTGTCTATGTTAACAATTAAAGATGCTCTCACAGCACAGAAATAATTTACACAGACATAAATTTTGGTACTTTTTATATAGTAATTTTTAACATAATTTTTCTAATAATAAAAGCATTCCTGTTAGCTTTTTACAGAGAGAATATTAAAATAAGAAAAAATGTAGTCCTGTCTGCATTTATTCAGAAATAATAAAAGTTATGCATTTAAAGTGTTAATGAAAGCTGGTGAGTAAGCAAATTTAATAATTTTATACATTTATTAATCAAATTCTTCCCTAGCCTGTATTAGTGAAATACATAGATAATGAAAATTAGAAAATGGACTTCAGTAGTCAATTAAAGATTAAACAGGATACACTTTCATCGTTTTCCCTTCTATTCTATTTTCTGTCTTGTCTCTCGCAGAGGGAGGCAGAAAGTCAAGGAGTTGCTGCACTAACAAAAAGACACTTCCACAGGTGCATTCCCATTTCTCCCTCTTACTGCCAGGCAAACATTTCTTTGCCTTCTCTTCAGCCAGCAAGGAGACACATTGTGTGTCTAATTCTTGTTCCAGAGGAACTTCCCATGCCCTTCAGTGAAGTTATTTTGAACTTACCTTGACCTAATTGAATAGTCGCTAAAGTCAGAATCCAGCTTTACATCTCTGACTAGAGATGGGACAGCCGAGCAAGAGTAGGGATGGAGCAAAGACTCTGCTTTTCTTCCTATTTTCCTTCATTGGCATCTTCACAATTCCTTCTGAAACCTGGAGACACAGGAGGTGGGAAGCCTGCTTTTACTCCAAACTGAGGATTCCACAGGGGAAAGTATTTTGGAACAAATTTGAGAGACACACATCTTAGATCTTGATGTCTTATTTCTTCTGAGTTGTATTAATAAAGGCCCATTTTCTTTCCTATCAGGGAAGATATGGAGCAAGATTATGTAAGAATTATAGAAGAGATTTATTTGAATACTTTTTTTTTTTAAACTAGAGGTAAGTATGAAATGTTTCTTACCTTCCAAGTATTTTTTCATTTGTCATTTACTGTTCTAGTGATGAATGGTTAGAAGTTACTTAGATAAAGTATCAGGCCAAGTGAAGTTAGCTGTGGTGAATCTTTCAGTTGTAGATCAAGGTTTGTTGTAACTAGCCTACATTTTCTTTACACACTCTAAAAGACTTACATCAATTCCAGAATTCCTTCATCTAGGAATGCACATGCGTACGGTTATAAGATATCTTCTTTGGAGGGCTGGCTTTTCCTCTGTTAGAAATGGTGCACTTTGGTCCTTTTGGAAATCTGGACCCTAGTGGGATACTTAAAAACGCTCAATAGATTTAGAAAGTTAAAAGCTCAGTAATTGGTGCCTTCATGCATTTTTAGTTATATTTAAACATTTTTTAAACATCAGACAGCTGGAAATTCAGCTGAGTCAATTTTCAGTATTTTCGTAAAGTTTTACTCTGCAGCCATTTTTCATGGTTTTGATGTGTTGCTTCTATCACTTAGAAATTAATTTAAAGAACACATAAATACATAAATTAGTTTAAACTCATAATATAAGTCTTATGTCCCACAAACACTGGCTCTTATATCATCTGTACATGGGTTTTATTCTCATCTTTTACAAGGTGCAGTAGAAGGAACAAGCACACAAAATGTACAGTTCTTCAGATAGTTATCCAGACAATCCTCTGGGGTTTTTTCCCCTTTATTTTCTATTTCTTTTGATGTTTGAAGCAGTCAGTGGCACAGTACCTCAACTGTGTGCATCACTAGAGAGGAAGATGGGAAGATCTTGGGAGTGTGTCTGTCACCACTGTCACCTGCCATAATTACCAGCATGCTAAGAGCTACAAGCCACCTGAGAAACTTGATAGCATCACACATTGAGGAAAGGACAGCTAAAGATTTTTTTTTTTAAATTAAAAATATCACCAATCGTCAACCAAACAAATAACTTTAGATCTGGTCCTCAGTTCAGTAGGTTGAATAAAAATCCTACATAATTAGTGAAGGTGATTTGGCAAGAAGAGCCATTATAAGAGATAAATAAAATAAAACAAGTGAATCACTGATAAGAATAATTTGAACATATATGGTTTGATTTGATCAAGCTCAGTGTTTCTGGTTCACTGTGATTATAGGGTCTGATTTTCCAGCTTTATACTCTTGATTTATGCCAAAGAATGAGGGATACCATTGATTTCAGACTTCCCGTTTTAATGCTATGCTAAATTATGGGTTGCATCTCATTACATTTCTGATTCCCAAAATTAAAAGTGTGTTTGAGAAGCAGAATAGGGGAGAGAGAGTGTGCAAAGGAGAGAGAAGCACGATGAACTGCCCAGCTGTCTCTAGCAGGAGCTCTGTCTAATGCTGGGAAGCAATACAGTACACCACTGTTCCTACTTCTCTTCTTCATTTGTTAAGGTTTGCCAGAGATTACTATCACACTACTTCTCAACAGAGCTGGATGTCTATTTTATCAAAGTGTCAGTATGAAGACTAACACGAGGGAAGATTTACTGCAATATGGCTGGAATATGAGCTCTGGTCTGACAGAGACAACATAGAGTAAAACCCATCTCTGTAGCTAAAAGGTTTTCTAAAATTTATTGGGCAGGAAGGGACAGATTTACAGGTACTTAAGCCTTAAATAGTTTACTGTGGAGTGTACTATTACAGTTTTTAAAGCATTTGCATGTCTGGCACTGTTGTTTTACTGGGAAGCAGACATGCAGGCAATTTGTAAAACCATAGTGATTTTTGTTTCCTGTGTTGCTGCACACCTAACAAACATACACACCTACAAAATATACACACCTACAAAATATATACAATTTCTCAGTGATCGGGGTTTCACAGGACAGGAAGTGCCGCATCTCTCAGGAGGATCCAAAATTTGTCCTTAGAGCCTATACTCACAGTCACAAGGGAAGTTCCATCTGGGCTTATTATAGTCCTCCACCCCCGTTCTCTTTTTCAATGGTTCTAATCATCAAGGAATTACTCACAAATATTATAGATTTTTAAATTATGATTCATATAGCAAATATGAGTATGCATAGTCACTCTTTTTAGAAATGGAGCTCATTTAACAATATAGCCTGCATCAATAAACTGGGTATTCTTACCCCAATCTTAATTATATTTGAGCCTTAAAAGCTCTCAGATCATTCGCAATCTTTTATATGTTTAATGTATTCATGAAGACAAAAATGGAAAGTTCATGGCTCAAACAGAGTAGGGCAAAAAAGGGAGGCAGTAAGATGAGGGCTGGAAATACCAAAGAACTGACATTCATCACTGTATCTATGGTGGCACATAGCTGCATGGACGCCTGCAGTGAGCTCTTTGGCAGCCTAGCCCCAAACCAGGACAACACAAGGCTGTCATGGAAAGAGTCTGCAAAGCTTTTTAACATACCCAGGTCTCATTATGCACTTCTGAATCACAGTATCATTTCCACTCACGTCACCTGGCCTTGCAGAATAAAGCAGAAGAGTTTGGGATTGTAATTCCCAAAAGCACACTAATACACTCATGCACTTCTCCTGGGATCAAATCTTCCCCAAAGTCATAAACCCTTGCTGCATGCTCTGGTGACTAAATAAAACTTTATCTATGCCTATAAATTGATCCTTTATGTCTGCGAAGTTTTTACTATACGCAATTTTTCTTCAAGATATGTTTGGTTAGTGGCACTAGAGTGAATATTTCATAGGACGATAATAGTGAAACTGAATACCAAGCAAATACCTTTATTGATCTTGGACTTGCTGACTAGACATCATAATGAAAGATACACTGGGAACTCATGAATGGATGGCTGGTCACTGGTCACTGTGAAGCATTATATTAGTATCCATATCCTGGGCCTGAAGTGCTTATGCAGATAAAGTAGTGTCCACTGGAAGTCTGTGGGAGATTTTCTCTGGTAAAAGTGGATGGAATGGTCCCAAAGGGCAGTCATCCGCAGGGGAACTCATGGGTGAAAGTCACCTCTCACTTTCTGTGGGAGATTTTCCCAGGTAAAAGTGGATGGAATGGTCCTAAAGGGCAGTCATCTGCAGGGGAACTCATGGGTGAAGGTCACCTCTAACTTTCTGTGGGAGACGAGCCAAGAACCTTCTGCCAGGAGTGCTTTCCTGGGTCTAGTGACTCAGGCTCTGATGTTGTTGACAATCATAGTGGGCAGCCACTGTGGTGAAAAATTACAAGGACATCTTTGAAGGGGTGTAATTTTTGGGATCTAAAGATTTCTTTGTTTGGAAATAAAAGGCAAACCACACATGTTTAAGAGAATTTCTTTATCCTGCCACTGAAGGGATGTAAACATGAGTTGAAGAAATGTTTCTGTTTGTTTTTCTGTGGCTCTGGAGCTTGTATCAAATTTCTACCATTACCTATTTTTATTTTACTTTAGAAGTATCTTAAAATATTCAGTGTTCATGGAATGTTTTCTCCAGAACAAAGACTGCTCTGAAGGATAACATCAAACACTAAAAGGTTGCATAATCCAAATTTGTCAGTTTTAGAAGAAAGGCACTTCCTCCTTTTTTGAAAGATTCTGAATTATTATGAGCTCCTTTCTGTATCAACTGTTTGCTTCTACAAGAAATTTTCCCAATAACCAAGAAGTTAAAAAAAAAGTAGCTAGAGAACAATCTTCTGCCAGATCTGTTTTTAAAATTGAACTTTACTTTCTTCTCCCGGGTTGTGACCAGATTTTTATTGCTAAACTGAGGTGTTTCATCAAAATTCTGAGTAATATGGTGGGTTGCATGTGACCCAAAAGTGTATTTTGGGATTGAAAGCTTATCCATGTAATCAAGGACCCCGAGACAGGAGCACCTTGCACTGAGTGTGCTCTGTGTAGGTGATGCCATATTGAAAGAAGCTGCACTCATATATGCCATTTATTGCTATTTTTGGTCATTCCTTTTCAAATGGATTCACAGAAATTAGAATGAGGCAATTAGAATGTGGTTTGTGTAAATAAATACATGTCACTAGACAAATTTACTGGTTCTCTCTCTAGGTTGCAACAGACTGTGAAAATTTCAGCATAGTTGGAAGATGCAGTTTACCAGATTATTTATTAGCTCTACTTCAGCTTTGTCCCAGGGTGAGAATTTGGCTTTAAATACACCTTATTTATTTAATAAAAGCCTCTGTTGAGTTATTCTAATTCTGCTTTTCTTGCAGTGTAAATACATTTCTGTTATTTTTCAACCTAATATCTTTTCTAAATTTCTGCTATTTGACTTCTGGTCATTTTGAACTTGAAGGATTTAGTTTGGGGTGGGCATGAGGTTTTGTAGAACTGTGCTTTGAGGACATGCTGTGTGCAGTTCACTCATGACTCCCTTCAGTGGGTGGTGCTGCTGCCTGTTACACACCAGGTTCACCTACAGTCAGGTGCTAGAAACAACGGCCCTGTTTTGTCTCCCTGCCCCATGTTTCCTCTCCATCCTTCATATGAAATCTAGGCTGAAAAGTGACTTAGCACAATTCACTGGTTTGCCAGTATTTTAGTCGTTTTGTGCTTAGGTCTTGCTTTAGTTGAGTCAGAAATGTGCTGAAGCAGTAAGCTGGCCCTAATCACCCTACAGCTGCTGAGCTGGCAGGCTGGATGTAAGTAATGAGGGACAGACCATAGAGATAAGGTGTGACATAGTCGTCCCAGTGACTGTTCTTTACTTTCGATATTAACTATGTCTGAGCCAAAGTCCACTGCTCCTTGGTGCTTGTGCCTGTAGCAGCAGGTGTGTGTTGCACTGGTTTTGAGCTTGGAATTTTCCCCACGTATGCCTGAGTCGGCCCTTGTGGCAAGCCAGGATGGGAGCAGCAAGAGAGCTTTGGCTTCAGCCTGTGTGACGATATTGTCATGGTCTGAATTCCAGAACCTGCAGCCATTTTTGTGAGGCCGGATCTCCCAGCTGCAGCACCACACTACCAGGGGCTGGCCAGCACAGGCGGCAGAGCACGGCACTGTCACACAGCCCGTGGCGGGCCACCCTTGGCAGCAACGGGGGGATGCCCTGCTCACCGGAGATCCACGCTCTGGGCACCTGTCCTGTCTACAGTGTGGTGACAGAAACAAGCTGTACTACTTTGTATTTTCTTTCTGTGAGAGAAAATGTGTAAAATAGGACTGAAGAGATACATGCAATCTTTCACAGACCTTTTATTTCACTGAGGAACATAATCCTATGTAAATAGATTGCATTTGAGTAAAATAATGCAAATATGTATATTAATGTAATTAGAAGACATTTACCTGCCTGAAGGACCTTTTAATGATTTTATTATGATATTTTCCCCCCCCTGGAATGAAGAAAAGTTTATTTGAATACAATCCCCTGAAGTCCCTGGGATATGTATTCTATGTATATTCTGCATGTAAATTTACATATATTTTGGAAAGTAAATACAGTGACATTCTACTTTATTGGGGGGAGAGCCATCAGAATCTAATAAAAAATACAATTAAAAAAAAGTGTTCATGTAAATAAAAGAAGTGTTGTGGTTATACAGTAAAGAGATTAAAAATGTATGTAGAATTAGATAACTGGAAATACGCATAATTTTTATCATCAGTAGAAAAATATGTGGTGGAAGTCAGTGGGAGTAGTTGGTTACCATTGTCATTAGTTTGAGTATTACCAAAAGAAACAGGTGACTAGAAATAAAATATGGCAAATATTTTTAGAAGAAAAGAGCAAATCACTGTGAGGTTGCCTCTTTATCATTCAGAGCATGAGATGCATATTAGTCATAATAAATGTTGTGCTGAGGGAGTAGATGCTTTAAAAGCTTTCTTCCTCTTCTGGAAACATCTTGAATGAAGAGCTTAGAACGAAATCCCTAGAAGAGAATAAACTATTTATTAAGAACATCTTATTGATGGATTATTTGGAAGGCTACTAATAATTTCCCAAAGGAAATATCTATGACTTTCTCAATCAAAACTTAAAGCAAAATTTTTTATAATGTCATAGAAATCCATTTAAATCAAAAATATTTTGTATCAAACTTTCTAATCTGACCAAAGATTAAAACCCAACCAGTAACAGTGAACATAATGATAAATTAAGCATGTGGTAGAGAAAAAACCATCCTGTGCAGATAGTGTGGCTCTAAGTTCAACGTTGCTTTAATACTTGAATTGTGAGAGTTTATTTCAATAGAAAAGAATCAAACGCTGCCTCTGAAAAACAAAATGCTTTCCTTAGAAGAAAGAAAAGAATGTCCTGAATCTACAATGAGCCATCCAAAGGGTTGGTCTCTCCTCCGCATTTAATTTTCAGGCTACCTTCTATCACAACAAAAGTACTGCAAATGCAGTCAGAACGATGTTACTAAGGAAGAGTCTGCAAGCAGAAGCTAAGGGAGTTTCTGTCTTTGCAATAGAAAATGTGGGGAAACTCAGGGGCTTTTCAGGGAAAAGGTAGGAATCAAGCAGAGGAGCAGGTCAGTGAATCCAGGTCAGTGGATTTAACTTTTCTGGAGGATTCCTGCACCAACCGTCGCTCATCTTTCATTTCGTTTCTTATCTCTAGCCCCTCTCTGAACCCTCTCTTTCTGTCAATTTTTTTTTTTTTTTTCTGATAGAGCCAACTTCAAGGAAATTTCAAGATCATCTTCAAGAGTTTACTGTGTCAATTGCCTGCTATTTAGAGCTAGCCTACAAAAAGTACTACTTATACTGTTATAAATACGTTACCTGATTACAACAGTATCTGAAGAACCAGAGACACGCGTCTCA
>WBMY01006001.1:120730-139082 GCA_013397315.1 Donacobius atricapilla | reverse complement strand
CCCCCCCCCCCCCAGCCATAACTGTTACTAACTGGAATGTCGTACAGCTGAGCCATATCAGTTTTTGGAATGTCCAGAAAGTTATTCATACCCTTAAAAAAAAAACTTTGGTGAAAATTAATCATGATGAACTTGAAAAGGGTACAATTTTGTTCCATACTTTTCTTAACTTCACAGCCATATTTGTAAGGCATGTTCAAATTGCTTCCAGTATCTTTACCGTGGACATATCTTATACATGTATTATGAGCTCACAAGCCCGAAAAGCAAAATTCAGTTTATAAATTCAGTATGCTCTCCCTGTCTGCTAGTGAATAAATATAAAAGAATATTCAATTCAGCAATACATTAGACACACCACATATCCTTTTTACTCATGCCAGGGAGGATATATACAATATAAAAGATTTATATGGATTGGTTTCACATAATACCATGATTTTCTTGGTGTTGTGTTTTTGATACCTTGTCTCATCAGCAGAGACTAGAAATTTGTTTTTATCTGGAGCTCTGCTACAGCTCTGCCTATCATGTAGACAAGAAATTAACATGACTTTCTTCAAACAAAATACAGTTATTCTGAAGGCCTTTCTGGTTCCAGTTGTGACTGAACAGCATTCTGCTATAGGTTCCTGTGTTATTTCACTTTAAGCTAACATTTCATTACCTTTGCCAGTTCTTTCTGGCAAACACAAATAATACCCATGATGAGGAATGAGAGCAGAAAAGCAAAATAATCTGTCCTTTCTCAGCATCAGACATGTTCTCTTCCTACTGTCCAGCTGGCATCCAAAACCTAAAGCCTAGTTTGAACAGGTATCAGCAGGTACATGGCAAGAGATAGACAAGCCTGACCTGAAGTTTATGGGCAGACTTTTTTTTTGCAATAATGCAAAAATCATGCTACATTTTTAGCAGCAGTGTTTTTTCACTTTACCAAATGACCTCTGTGATGGTCCTTGTATGCTCCCTCTCTAGACTCTTCACCATCTTTGTAGCCCTCATTTAGATGCTCTCCTTTTTATCCTATCCAATCTAATGTCCTTATACTGTGGCACACAAAACTGCACACAATATTTAAGTTGAGGCTGCCCCAGCTCAGAGCAGGACAGTCCCCTCCCTTGCCTGGCTGCAGATGCTGTGCCTGATGCACCCCAGGACAGGGTTGGCCCTCCTGGCTGCCAGGGCACTGCTGGCTCAGATTCATCTTGCCGTTGGCCAGGACCCTCCAGATCCCTTTCTGTGGAGCTCTCCAGCCTCTCATTTCCCAATCTGCTTGTACTTCCAGGATTGCCCTATCCCAGGTACAGAATCCAGCACTTGTCCTTGTTAAATTTCATATGGTTGGTGATTGTCCAGCCCTCTGATTTGTTTAGATCTCACTGCAGAGACCCCCTGCCTTCGAGGGAGTCAACAGCTTCTCTTAACTTTGTTTCACCAGCAAACTTAGCATACCTTTGAGTCCTGTGTCCAGTTAGTTTATGAATACAGTGTTGGAAGGCATTTTTTTCTCAAGAGACATAGACCTTCCCAGGCATCTGCAAGTGACTTGTACACACAATCTTCCTTCCCCTTTCTGTACCAGCCTGGATTAGCTGCCATGGCAGCATGTTCAAGTTGTCCTACGTAACTGCTGAAAGCAAACACACCATTCAGATTGGTAAACAATTACCTGGCAGAACCCTGTTATGATTACATGGCGTGATCTGGTTCTGATCAGGCCTCCCCACCCTAAGCAGACAATCTCTCAGGCACCTCTCCCTTCTGGTTTTGCCTTGACTCATGGACTTGTTGAGGCACAAGTCAGTATCATTCCACTTGAGGATTATCTACTCACGATTTTTGTCACATTCTGGTCACTTCTCCTCTGCATTGACAGCTTTAAATATTAAACAAGGTATGGTTCTGCACAATATCTAATAACTCTAGGAAAGAAAAAGAGTTTTCCTGCTGCTCATTGGGACAGCAGGACAAATTGGCAACTGCTGCATTCTTTCTGTGGAAGGGATCTCAGGCAATGGGACAACAGCAGGGTTATGTGCCAGGCTTAGATAAGTGCTATGTCCCACCCACTTGTCTCCTAGCTCCTCATGCTGCCAGGTCCTTGGTCAAGCATTCCATTAGTACACAAATGTGTATCCTCTGAGAATAAGGAAGTTTGAGAAGGCAGTGTTGTTGGTAACTTGGTGTGTGGGCCCTGACTGACTAGTTAGGGTCATATGGTCCATAGTTCAAGAATTGCACTGTGTGCAGGGCAGGCAGGTAACGTGAAATCAGGAATGTCTCTCTGCTGTCATGAAAGGAATGTCACCTTATGTGTGATGAAAAGGAACAGAATACCTGGAGAAGGATTAGTGTGGCTGCTCATGGCACTTGAGCCACCTGAAGGTGAGAAAACACCGAAGCACCCTGCGCAGACATCCTATACTGGCTTGCTAACTTGGCTGTGGGTGTGCCTTTTAAAGTGGTAAGATGTGAAAGTACGTTCTTCAGTTTTTCCGCAGAGAGGAAGTTTAACCCTTGTCCAGGCTCAGCACTAGCTAACAAAGACTTCTGGCCATGGCAAGGCTGGAGTGTTGTATGGTTCATGCTATCTTTTTTTGTTCATGCCTGGCCCTCTGCAAAGCTGAGACTACTTTGGACTATACCTAAAGCCTGGTATACAGAGAGAGGCAGGTCTGCTCTTCTCCTGTGCGGGATATGGGTCAGGTAGGGCATGCTGGATCCCTCTCCTTTGCCTAGAGATGGAGGATGGCCCTAATGTAGGTTGGCTGCCCCTCAGTTTCAGGATGAAGCCGGAAGGACGGCAAAAAAAGAGATCTAGATTATATAAAGCATACTCAGCTGATCAGAGGAGATATCTGTTAGGAAAATACCAATTAACAAAGGTTGGTAAGAAAGAATGCATGTGTCTGCTATAGTTTACCAGGGACAAAGTGTCTGCACACTTTAGGGTCAGGAACACTGAAGGAGCTTGGTGTACCACTCTGAAAGAGGCATGAAATAAAGGGTGGATCAGCATGGAGGTGTTGCAGTCATACTCTGTTTAAAACAATGCAAGTAATGGCATCAAAGGAACGGCCATGGTGCTGAATTTTGCTTCCATAACTCCAAAATACATGTTACTTCTCATGCCCTGCATATGCTAACGAAGTGAAAACTTGTACATGCTTTTCTGTGTGACTTAAGTCACTAAAATTCCACCTAAACATGAAATGACATCAATTGCGACTTTACACTTTCTCCTCCTTCAAAGAAAACAATGAAAATATAGCTTCAGTGAGGAAGGGGAACAGAGAGGGCTCCACCTTTGTGTCCTGGGACAGCTGATGTGCTGTACCTATCTCCTTTCCCATAGGGACACCTACGCTCATTGGCTGGGACCCGAACACTTGGCTATACTGAGTGCCTCTTCAGGAAATTCAGAAGGCAAGCTTGTGTTTGTGGTCAAACTTGCAGTACTATACAGTAATCTTGCAATTTAATGAATTTGTCACTGGCTTTATGTTTCATGTAGCCATGTGAGCTTCTGCAGAGAGTATATCACCAGCAATGCAGTAAGAACCTGCATTTCTGTTGCTCAATAAACTACACTATTTTGCACCTGGACGTGAGAGATATTGAATGCGACTGAACTTCTAGTCCAGTTGAGAGAGTCCTTTGGGTGCAACCAGCCTTAGAATGCATCACATTATTTGTGAATGCATATTTGTGGGGGTCCTTATTGCACATGACCAGACCTGCAGTGCCACACTGGCTCTCCATTTCCATTGCTTAGTGTCGAATTGGCTATCACTCAGAATGTAAGCCCAGTGATGCCCAGCCACTCTGACATCTGAGGACCAGCTGGAATGCAAGGGGGTTCATTTTCTGTCAAATTTTGTTCCTCTTTACACAAAAGAAAACTTACTCTTAACAATGTCTTTGGCAGCAGAGTTTACTGAACCTTGGAGAGTAAAAAGCTTGTGTTTGTAGATTGTAAAGACCTGTGGGATAGTTCACAGTGCTCCTTCCAAAGCATGAGATGGACATCATTATGGACTTTGCCAAGGCCAGGGCACTGGACTGAGTCTGGCAAATGATATGTGCATCTGTGTGCTGTTAAAAGAGATAGAATGGGTATAGCCAGCGTAATCAGTTTAATTAAATGCTTTGTATCTATAATTTGTCTGATTTTAGAGCATATTAAATTGAAATTAATCTTCCAATGCATTATTACAGGAACATATTCTCTTTCCTTTATGTCCCATTACAGCTGTGATTAATGTATTCAAAGGTATACATTACATTGTCACAATAATGAACAAAGCTAAATGAATATAAATATCTGCAGTAAAATACAAAGAAGTCCTGTGGTGCAATGGTAATGTTAGTCATTTTTGCATGAATAATTCGAAGTAGAGTGTGAAATTCCATAACTCTGCTGTGAAGCAAAGTCTCCAGCTGGCATGGACTGCCAAGTCTTTGCAGGACTAGTCTGTTGTAAATATTTATTGCCACTATTCTAATGCTTAGTCACAAAATAAATCTTTTAGTCTTCTGGGTGATTTCCTATCTGCACTGTGTTCCATTTTCATTCTTTTCTGGAAATGAAAGCTTGAGATATGTTTCTGACAGGGTGAACTTTGGATGTAAAAATCAACAGAGAAACACTTGCTCTAGTCTCCTGCAACAACTGATTCAGCACTTGTAGCTGATTGCTAAGAATCTTTTGATGTTGAATTGTATTGGTCAGATTCATTGACTTTTTAAGACCAGAAAACAGTATTATCTGGTTTCAGCTCCTTTCATAGCACAGACACCACATCAAATGAATTGATTACTAAAATAAAGAACATCAGCAACCTGTAATCACTATTCTCTTAATTATTTGAGAATTCTCTTAATTACTAGACTAAGGCGTCCCTTACTATACAAGTCTTCTCTGGGGCAAGCAAATACAGAGCATAAGCAAGACAGCTCTTATTCTGGTGGAGTAGTAAAACATACAGGGCAAGACAGGCTTTTCAAACTTTTGTCCAAGCTTGCAATGCATTTCCAAAGCCTTTCTGATTCAGAATGCAAATTCTGAACAGGCATATAGATTTTCTACTACTTTCATTACAAACATGAGTTCAGATGTGCTAGCAATGCTATTATACTGATGAGTATTTGTAAAACTGGAGAATCGTGGAGAAACCTGTTTGGAAGGGATGTCTAGACCTGGTTTGGAGCAATGTCCTGCTTAAAGCAGGGCCAGCTAGAGTGGATAATTGAGGGTATTTCCCTGCCTGTACAAAGATTACCTTAGACCAGTGCACTGAAGCTTGTATTCAGACGTTATTTGCCATGAACCTTGATCCTTTTTCTAAGTCACCTCTTGCCAGGTAAGGAAGTCTTGATTAAAAAAGAACAGTTTAGGTCTGTTGACCTTTCAGATGCAATCCCCACATCTTCCTGACAGATTCCCAGTGCATGTTAAAATGACATAAAGTATTTCCAATGCATTTCTAAATGTGCTATTAAGGGTACCTTTGGCATGAAGGAATCCTGAGGTGCCCCAAAGGCGACTTTGTACCTCTCTTTGCTATCTGACCAAGGGGAATTGTCAAGATTACTTTGGGGATGGAAGAGTAAACCAGAAGTGTCATTTGCTCCATGATCACTAGCAAGATGTGTAGTTTTTCTGCTCTTGTGGAAGAGTTCTAGGTTGTGCAGGGGCTTGTTTGACCTCAGGTAGCTTCTGGAAGAAGGGGAAGACATTGGCTGCTGCCTTCCAGGGAGTGCCTGGAACAAGGCCAGAAAGTCTCCTTAGCCTTTTCAGTTGTGCACCTTGAGATCCCTTTCAATCCAGGCTTAGTAGACTGAAGAATTCAACATGACAAATACTGCTGTGACCATAGGTCATGGACAGAGCCCGACTGCCAGGCCATGGGGCTGCATGAAATAATTCTTTGAACTTAAAAAAACCTGGTTGCCTGAATCCTAGGTGAAATGCTCTCTAAAGCAGCAACTGAGCATTTTGTAATGATAGGAGGCTTTAACTTGGATAAAAACCATAAGTAGGAGCAAAAAAAGTTACATTTCTACATCATGGCTGAAAAGTCCTCATGCAAAAGGAACATGTACATTCTTCTAGGAATCTGGAGACTGTAGAAAATGTTTCTTACTATTTACCTGGCAGATTATGAGGAGGAGAGAGTAAGGTCCGGTGCTAACTACTTTTTTGACAAATAAAAGGACATTGTCCTACTTAGAGTTCAAATAAAGTTTCAGTTAAGTGTTTTGCTCTTTCCTGTATACTTCTGTGCTGCCGTCTTTGGCAGGTTATGCTTGAGCCAGTTTTTTTTTTTCTTTTTTGAGAAATTCACTATTTCTATTTTTGAAAATAAAGTTGCAAAAACTATGTCAATGTCAAATACTGGGTAAAACCTGCTAGAAGTGACAGTATTGGAATGTGGTTTTACAGGCTTGTATAATTTTTGGAGGTGATAATAACAAGAATAAAATTTCCTTTTGTGATACGTTTACTCTTTATAAAGAGAAGTTTTCTTTGTTCAGCACAGATCCTTGAAGGACTTCAGCAATCCCACTAGTAATCTGATTTTTGTCATCATTTTAGATGAAATACATGTTGAAAAATCTTTAAAATTTGTTTGGAGAACTTTGGAGCATGGCTTTATTTTACTCATCCACAGTAACATCTTATCTTTTAAAATGAAATGATAATTTAGTCCAAATTGACTAAATGTTATGACAGAGATAGTCTTGTGGTCATTTGCAAGCTGATGGTACTGTTAAAATACTGAACACGTAACTTTATGTCATTGCTCCTTTGTAATGTATGGACTGATCCATGAATTTAACAGCTCTGGTCCTAAGACCTGGATTTGACAATCAGAGGGTTTTGTTCTATGTTGTGATCAGTGCAACTAGTGTTTCTATTTTTAGGAAAATGGAAGTTTAATTGACAGCAAAACCAGGCTTCTTTACATTACTTTGTGCTGGCTTTCCCTAGAACCATTTCTGCAATTTCTGCTGACTCTGCCAACATATTAAAGTGCAAGAGCAGCAAACAAGCAGTCAGAGGACCCTCAGTGTATGAGGATGAACTGAGGAAACGTTCACAGTCAAGCAGTTCTTCACAATTGCGTTTCTGTTACCTGTCCATTAATTTATTTCCAAAATGCACCATTTAAAAACCCCCTTACTATTTTCAGGGTATATTAAAAGTGATATCAACTTACTTAGAAATCTTAATTGTGGGGAGAAGCAAGAGATTTTGGACAGCTTACCTACCACACTTTAAAGTCCCAGTAATAAGAAATATTCTTATAAATTAATACTTTGTCTTATCTCTGAATAATTTACAATCTTACTTGTGCCACTATCAGAATGGCTTAATGATCAGAATTATGCGCCATTTTGAGTCCTGAGAAAGCGCTAGTGAGTTTTTGCAGCAATTCCCAGGCTGGCTGTGTCTAGATCTGGGCTTACACTTTTCAATGCCAGGCCTGGACCTAATTCTTCAATCTCAGGGAGTATGTATTGGAGAATTTTAATTAGAAAATAGGAAGAAAGTTAAAAACTTGCATTTCAAAGAAATAAAATGAAACTTGGATATCCATATCAAGGTAGTGCTCTATTTGTAGTATGAAGAGTCAAGGAATCTGAATGAGAAGAAACGGAGAATGTTCAGTTAGACCATAGCATAGAAATAAACAAATAGTCTGAACTGAATTAAACCACAGATATTTAGATTAACATGTAGAAGACTATAAGAACAGTATATATATTACTGAAATGCCCTAAGATCATCATGCTTCAAAACACACCACAGATTTACATTCTTCTGGAAGATTTATTAAAAATGCATTTTAAAAAGAAGAATTAAGAAGATGGCTATGGTATTTTTGAAAACTAACTAGAACCAAGGAGAAACCTTGCCTGACACAGGAGAACAAACACTTCACAGAATCACAGAATATGCTGAGTTAGAAGGGATGCACAATGATCATGAAGTCCAACTCTTACACAACCCAAGAGTCACATTCTGTTCCTGAGAGCATTGTCCAGACACTTCCTGAACCCTGTCAGACTGCTGCTGTGACCACTTCCCTGGGGAGCCTCTTCCAGTGCCCAGCCACCCTTTGGATGAAGAATCTTTTGCTAATATCCAAGCTAAACCTCTCTTGGAACAACTTAAGGTCGTTCTCTCACGTCCTGTTACTGATCACCACAGAGCAGAGATCCGTGCCTTTCCCTCCTCTTCCCCTCACCAGGAAGCTGTAACTGCAGAGGTCTCCCCTCAGTCTCCTCCAGACTGAACAGACCAAGTGACCTCAGCTGCTCCCCACATGGCTTCCCCTTCAGGCCCTTCACCATCTTCACTGCCCTCCTTTGGGCACTCTCTAACAGCTTAATGTCTTTTTTATACTGCAGTGACCAAAACTGCACACAATATTCAAGGTGAGGCTGCGCCAGTGCAGAGCAGAGTGGAACAACCACCTCCTTCGACTGGCTTGACAGATTACATTTATTTAAATGATAGATAAACTAGAATATCAGTGACTTCTCAAGCTACTGTTGAATGTTGTAACTTTGGAAAGAGAATCTAGTTACCTCTGCTGGTGGAGGAAGGGTTTTTGACAGTGGAAAAAGAGTTGTTTTTTTCCTGTTGTTGGCCACAATGGGTTGCACATCCCGATGTAAGGTGGGGAAACCTTGTAAGTACCTGGGAAAGAGCTCTTCTCCTATCTGTATTCTAGATGTAGGTTTGGCTCAGCTCTGCTGGGGATTATTTGCCACACACCGCTTGCATTTTATTATATTAATGAATCATATATGTGCATCATGGGAGAAATTTGGATCCTAGTGGAGATATTGGCAAACATCCCACTGACTGAACAGCAGACTTAGTTGAACCCAGTTGAGACTAAGGGCACTAATGGATTCCTGCAGGGTATTTCTCAGCAAAAATGGCCTGCCCTGCTGCTGGCAAGCTTCTGAAAAGAGGCAACCATTAGCTGTCCCATCAACTCTTTAAGTCCTTCAGGTAAGGCATTTAACTTGAAATAGAAATGAACTGTTACTTTTATTTTTCAGACAAAGCTAAAATGATACCTCTAGAAAAGTGAGAATAAGTGTTCTTTCTTAAAGCAAAGAGCAAAACCAACCTGTCAGTTTTCTGAATGCAATCTGTGTGATTAATGTGTCTCGAAATACAGACATTTCTATAAAATATTAATCACTTCACTTCTGGACTATATTAAATTCCATTTAGCAATTCTGAAATTCCTTCCATATATTTTATGAGCAAATAATATTTATTAAAATTTTTCATCCTGTAAACCACATCCTGCATAATTTTACTCTTTTTGTTAAAAAAATCTGATTTGTTTGCCAGGCAAAATAGAAGTTCCAGGAGCATCCTAGGAGAAGAGATGACTTTTGTGAGCAGGAATTCAAGGAATGTACTTATTTTTCCTTATAGCTATAGTGCACAAAATTTCAGACACATAAATGTTGAAGACTAACTGATTTGTTAAAAACATCTTGCATTTTTTAACAGGATATAATCATCGTAGCTTCTCTAATTTAAATTATTTACATAGGAAAGTCTATATGAATTCAGTTTAAATGCTTGACGTATCTCATAGCACCCAGAATGATTGAAAGGTATTTAATTTTCTGTTCTACTAAAAAGGAAAATTCCCCTAATTGCAAAAGTAATGTGGTGCCATATTAGTTGTTTGATGTAATAAGGTGTAGAGTTCACAAATACATCTGTCAGTTGACATGACTGTTTTCCTTTCAGTCCTATTAAGACGAAACTTAGTAAAGAAGGATTAGATTATAAGAAAACAAAATGGCAATGATGATACCTAGTGTTTAGTAAACACAGTATTTTCTCTTATTCACATGTTCTGAGACAGAGAGGAGTGCCACACCTCTTTCATGTGCACAACAGATTCACTGTCAGACAAGGCAGAAGTTGGCAGGCTCATGAATACGCTAAAGGAGGAGAGCAGATGTTCAGCAACAAAACCTTCCTGGCTGAGCCTTTCAGCCAGTTGCTGGACCATTTGATGTGGTGCTTGTGAGAGTGTGCACACATGTATGTAGCTGGAAAGGCAGGAACGCAGGAAAAATAGCTTACAGTGGATTGTCATGTTAGCTCGGTAAATATGTAACTTTTATAAGTGATAAGTATTTTAAAATTTTACATATGAAAGAACCACTTTCATGCTTTTCAGACACCAAATGAGAAAAATGTCTATGTTGTTGTTTATTGGGACAGTTCCCATAAATATACATGCACTTAAGTTGTTTCTACTCCGTAGTTGTCTTGACTGCAGTGTGTAAAATCTACAGATGGAGAATGGGAAAAACAGGCCTGTTATCCTGACTTGATACCAAAAAAGGGTGAAAGGAGAGAACTGCATATCTATTCAAGGCAATTATCATCTATTATGAAGACATGGCTGTTCTGCATTCTTCATGCTGGCTAAAGAGCCACATACACTTTTGGTGAAAAAATAGAACACATGTGCAGGAACAATAGGTTTCTAGAGGATATATTCCATAGTTGTATTTCTTCACTGTTGTCCAGCTCCAAAGCACATTCTTCGCACCAAGGATTTAAATCCAAAGGTATTGCAATTTTTTCTTCAAAATTTGGGCAGAAATTACCTTAAAAAAAGAGATGTGTACACCATAATGTCAAAAATTCTATTACATGAATAAATTTTGATTTGCATTTAAATGTGTTCATATGAATCCATTAATTCATCTTACAATGACAACAAAAGATCTTTTTCCTGTTTATTGTAGGTGGATAATAACTCGGGCTTTTATTTGGCAATGCCTTTTAAGACATGTTTGCTCAACTGACTGTTTTCATGTATATGTGTTTTAATGTAGCATGTAAAGTATTTGTCATAGGCATATAAAACCCGTTTCAGATCATAGCTTAGAATCCAAGTTTTAGAAGTAAATGTTTACTGTTTTATTAACTTACTGTGAGATCAGTCTGAACTCTCCTAATGTAGTCTCACCTGACTAAATACTGGATTCAAAACACTGGGCAAAAAAATATAGATCTGTATCTATTGAAGGCAATTAGCACTTATTAGGAAAATAATGGCTGTTTTGTGTTCCTCACACTGAAGAAAAATATAGAAGAGCCACATACAATTTTGGTGAAAAAATCAGAACACATATGCATAACCAGTAGATTTCCAGAAGAGATATTTGTTTGCCTTTGCCCAGGATTCTGATACATAAACAAAAGAAAAACCTATTGTGTCTCTCAAACCTTTAAGGCAAGGTTCAGCTGCTCTTTCCAGCATACTTTTTTTCCTAGCTCTCCTTTTACATGTGGGGAGGGAAGACAAAAGAACATACAGTCCTATAATTGTAATTTGTCTTGGAACTATTGCAGCTAGGTAGTTGGTGAATATTCTTTTTGTGTATTAGATTAGCAATTTAAGATAATTTCTATATAAGTAAAATACCTTTACAGGCATAGTTGCAATAGTAGAAGTCAGTATGATCAATGGTGTGATCACTTTGTAATTGTAATCTGTTGCTAAAATTAACGTCTTCCCTGCTCTTCCTTTGGCATTTGTTGCCTTTAAATCTCCTCTGATGTTTGCAAATTGGAGGAATCTTCCTTTCGTGTGATATTAAAAAAACTACAGTCTCTGATAACATTTTCTTAGAGAAGAAAAGGTGCTTTCCCTATAAGAAAGACCGCTTTAAAACACAATGCTTAGTACTGTTTCTTTCGAAATGTAATATTTTAGCATATTTTTCTCATAACATCTAAACTGTTACTCTGATAGTACAATAACTTGGTTATTGAAATCACCTTGTTATGTTCAAAATTTGACCAGAAATATTGTAGTCAAATGAAGCAATGTATTATTCATGCTTAGTTAGGTCAGCTGAACACATTTCAGCCTCACCGTGTTTGCAATCATCTTGACTAGTGTCATAATATTTTCCATCACCTCTCCTGAGGCACATTTAGCACCTTTTTTTTCCCCCCCTTTTAGAAAAAGAAATTCTCAATTATAGCTGTAAAGCAAACAGGCAACTGAAATCCACCCATTTCCTAAAGCTCTATTATCCCTGAGGCATCTGAAACANCTCTGCCGGGGCCGGGGCTGCCCTGAGGCTGCGCTACGGCAGCCAGGGGCTCGGGACGGGAGTTTAAAGCGGCTCGTTAGAAGTAAAATAACAAACTGAAACAATCCTCTATTTCCTTCTCTATGTTCTCCAAGTTGGGTTAGGCAATCACTCCTCAGTGTTTAGGTTTCATTAGTGTATATATATAAGTGCTAAACCTACTCTGGAAGGNTAAAAAAAGAGATGTGTACACCATAATGTCAAAAATTCTATTACATGAATAAATTTTGATTTGCATTTAAATGTGTTCATATGAATCCATTAATTCATCTTACAATGACAACACAAGATCTTTTTCCTGTTTATTGTAGGTGGATAATAACTCGGGCTTTTATTTGGCAATGCCTTTTAAGACATGTTTGCTCAACTGACTGTTTTCATGTATATGTGTTTTAATGTAGCATGTAAAGTATTTGTCATAGGCATATAAAACCCGTTTCAGATCATAGCTTAGAATCCAAGTTTTAGAAGTAAATGTTTACTGTTTTATTAACTTACTGTGAGATCAGTCTGAACTCTCCTAATGTAGTCTCACCTGACTAAATACTGGATTCAAAACACTGGGCAAAAAAATATAGATCTGTATCTATTGAAGGCAATTAGCACTTATTAGGAAAATAATGGCTGTTTTGTGTTCCTCACACTGAAGAAAAATATAGAAGAGCCACATACAATTTTGGTGAAAAAATCAGAACACATATGCATAACCAGTAGATTTCCAGAAGAGATATTTGTTTGCCTTTGCCCAGGATTCTGATACATAAACAAAAGAAAAACCTATTGTGTCTCTCAAACCTTTAAGGCAAGGTTCAGCTGCTCTTTCCAGCATACTTTTTTTCCTAGCTCTCCTTTTACATGTGGGGAGGGAAGACAAAAGAACATACAGTCCTATAATTGTAATTTGTCTTGGAACTATTGCAGCTAGGTAGTTGGTGAATATTCTTTTTGTGTATTAGATTAGCAATTTAAGATAATTTCTATATAAGTAAAATACCTTTACAGGCATAGTTGCAATAGTAGAAGTCAGTATGATCAATGGTGTGATCACTTTGTAATTGTAATCTGTTGCTAAAATTAACGTCTTCCCTGCTCTTCCTTTGGCATTTGTTGCCTTTAAATCTCCTCTGATGTTTGCAAATTGGAGGAATCTTCCTTTCGTGTGATATTAAAAAAACTACAGTCTCTGATAACATTTTCTTAGAGAAGAAAAGGTGCTTTCCCTATAAGAAAGACCGCTTTAAAACACAATGCTTAGTACTGTTTCTTTCGAAATGTAATATTTTAGCATATTTTTCTCATAACATCTAAACTGTTACTCTGATAGTACAATAACTTGGTTATTGAAATCACCTTGTTATGTTCAAAATTTGACCAGAAATATTGTAGTCAAATGAAGCAATGTATTATTCATGCTTAGTTAGGTCAGCTGAACACATTTCAGCCTCACCGTGTTTGCAATCATCTTGACTAGTGTCATAATATTTTCCATCACCTCTCCTGAGGCACATTTAGCACCTTTTTTTTCCCCCCCTTTTAGAAAAAGAAATTCTCAATTATAGCTGTAAAGCAAACAGGCAACTGAAATCCACCCATTTCCTAAAGCTCTATTATCCCTGAGGCATCTGAAACAAAAACATATCAATAGTAATTACTTAGCAGAAAGCAATCAGGAAAACCTTCTCACTCTCAAATCTCTCTTCTCCCTGTACTCCTGTAACCAATGTGCCTCTAAACAGAAAAGCCTGAGCTGCCTGAAAGCACACAGGGAGACTCGGTGATAGCAAAAGCAAACCTTCTTTATGACCTTGACCCCACGAGTCTTTTCTGGTATCTTCTTTTCACAGCCCTCTCCTGGTTCACCTGTGATAAGTGTAATCTCTCCTCCGCAGCTCCCAGTGTTTCAACTCACTGATTTCAACAAGCACGCAAGCAACAGAAGAGGTGTTGCTCATACAAATCTGTCCTCTCCCTTGGTCAGACTGATGCCTGCGCTGAGATGAGGTCCCAGCGGTCAGTCCGTAGGAGCCCGCACGCCTGCCNTTTTTTTTTTCTTTTCCTGAACTAATGAATACATGTAAGGTGTCTGGCTAATTTTCTTTTCCAGTTAATTTTTAAAAGAAGAAGGATGGATTCCATATTTTTTCTCCGTCTCCCTCTCATGCTCTGTTAGATCTTTCTGCACTCATTTGGGATTTTCCAGTTCCTGGAAGTCATGGGGTTCATACCAGCAGAGTGGAACATAGCAAGGCTTAGAAAAAGGCAGGTCTTCATAGCACAAAATGCCGAATGCATGAATTATGTGAGTGCTTGATTTTGCATAAGCCAGGTTCACTGCAGTCACTGATCATGCTTTTGGTGTTTCTTTTGACATGGTAGATGATCCAAATTAATCAAAAATGGTGGTCAATGTAGTGTTTCATTTAAAAAATGAATAAAATATTTCTTTAAAAGAACCACAACCTGAAAACCGGAACCCCCAAACTAGAACAAGGGTGGAGTTACCAAGGAAAGGTAAAGAAAGGTGAGTTTTCTACCTGCTCCTTGTTTTGTCAGTGTACTGATGATCAGAAAACTGGTAATGCTGGTGAGCTTTCCCCTCAATGCCATGGAATTATGCAGTGATGCGGGTCTCTTAGTAAGTAAATGCAATTATCTAAATGATTTCTATTAGAGACCAAACAGATTCTCCTTAATAATTTGATATGATGGTGCGAGTATTTATGCTTCTGTTTTGCCCTCTCTTCCTGTACACAAATGTTTTTGCATGGAGCACAATGAAATAACATGAGCATAGATAGTAGAACAATTTCAAGGTGTGTGAAGATTTTCTCACAAAGAAGGTGCTGTAACATGGATTCTTAAACTTTATGCAAAACTGACTTTCCCTTGAAGTAAGACAGACCTGGCAGTTCTCCTGTTTAATGGGGGGTGTTAGGGAAGAGGTCTGAAAGGCAGCTTGTAGTAAAATAGTATCTGCAGATTCCATGTTCTGCAACCACCAACAGCACATTGATTATTGGTTCACTACACTGGTAAGATTGCTTGTATTGCACTTCTAAGTACTGCAATGAAAGCAGTGATGGAGGGAGCGAGGGCAGTTAAGAAAATGCTGTACCCGTAAGAAGTATGTGCATTGCTCATGTGTTTTGTGATTTGAAATCCATCAATTCCAGAAGCATGAGGACATATACACTCCTCTGATCTGGCTTCAAATCAACAGAATCAGAGGAAATTGATGTGCAAGCTACTAGAGATACACCAAGTGCTTATTTTATTTGTGTTTATAATCAGCCCTTGAAGTATGAGGATATTTCTAAGGGGAAATCTGCTACAGGGAAAGGCTCAAGTAACAACAGTCATTATAAATAACAAATGTTGCAAATCATTAATGACTTTCCTCTGAGTTTCTGAAGGTGTACTAAAATGTTTCTTTGAACTGCCTTTCTGTATAATTTACAAAACACTAACCTACTTAAATATCAATAATTTTTCATTATTATAGTTCATTTTTATGCCTTCTCTGAGTTACTGTGCTTCCTGTATTCTATTCAGTCATTGAAAGGACTTTCTGAAAGATTTCTTCTGACAAATATTCACAAATATTTCTGAACAATTTTAATAAAATTTTATATCAAAATACCTTGATGGAGTTGCTTTCATTTATCTTACTACTTCACTAGTGCCATTAAGTCTTTAAGTAGCCCTAGAAATCTAAATATTATGCTCTCATAAGGGCATAAAACTACCTGTTTTCTCATGGATTTGCAATTTTCTCACCACTTTCCCTTTGAAACTTTATAAACCTTGCATGTCTTTTTAATATGCATCTGAAATGGTCTATGGGTGCATCTCTGCCCAATAGTGAACATTAGACTGCAAAGTTATAAATTTCATAGAGTCTAGGAAAAACACTGTGTCACTAATCTGCTTGGAACCTTGCTAGTTGGTTCACTGAACATAATTATTGACTTTTTGTAGCTGTGTGCAAAATCAAGGGGATTAACAAGTTCTGCAATACCATAGCAAGATGCCTACTGCAGCCTGACAGAACTTCTGCATGCTTCCTGGAAGGCCACAAGCAAAGTGAGTTTCTGCACAGCAGTTTCCTCTGATTATGGTGATCTGATGTGAGGAAATCTATATGAAAATCAATTTCTGGCTTTACAGTCTTCCTGTGTTATATTAATTTTTGGAGGACTATTTAGGATCAGAGGAAGAAGAATTAGCTGATCTAATTCTGCCTCTAAACCTGTTTTTTTCTTTCAACAAGGAGTTCTTTTGGAGCTGCTAGTGTGTCTTACCAGGGTAACATAACAGGACACCACTCATGCCTGTTGCCTGGCTGCTGTGCATCCTTGCAAAGAGGGTCTCCCCACACTCCCTGCAGCCAATGATTCTGCCAGCTCTTTGCAGCTGAGAAACTCCTTGCTGGCCTTGCACGCTTCAGGGTTGAGCTTGCTGGGAAAAACTTCCTGCTATTCCTAAGCCTATTCACCCTGCTGAGCTTTTTTAAAAAAAACTAAAATCGGGATCAAAGTAATTTCTACAATCAATTCCTACATGAGAGATCTCCTATATGATGGAGCTTTACCAAAAATCTCTAATATTAACTGTTTATGGTAATTAATACCCAAGCAGAGTTTCAGAAGCATACAGATTTCCTTTAAATTTGTGTTAAGCTAAGAAATCTCAAAAGACTTTTTTTTGTCATATGAATATAACCTTTTGATTCTGGTAATGTAAAATGGGACTTTAATATTCCAAGGTATCTGTTTTCAACACTCCCCCTGTCCTCCTCAAAAGACTCAAAATCAGGTAATTAAAATTAAGTTCTGGTTTTACGCTTGTTTGCTTGTTTGTTTGTTTGTTTCTTTCTTTCTTTCTTTCTACTAGGATGTGACTGCAAAAACTCTTGAGCAAAAGCTGTGATTACAATGTCAAATAATTTTACTTTTTTTTTAATGTGGACATACCTAAGATGAGTATTTCTACAAATATTCTCATGTAAGCCAGTGTCCATGCTAGGCTGTTCAGTCAAATTTAACACAAAAAGGTTTAGCTAGTTAGAATTTTCTCAAAAATTCAAGTTTACAGGCAATGTGTCCTTAGAAAGGATCTGATGTTGTAAATCTCTTTAATTTCCTAATTTTCAAACGTAAAACTTTAGGATGTGCATACAGTCTGTAAAATTGCACAGAATGAACCATATTGTTATTAAATATTATGATTACAAATATAACAGTCAAAACTTGGACTGTGCCAAGAATGAGGTTGCTAGTAAAATATTAATTTGTTTCTTTGTATGCATACATATAAATGATCTTTATTAATAAATGATGCACAGAATATGTGTACACAGAAATCAGGTGTATGTGCATGATGACCACTGATGTCGTGTTCCCTGTAGTGGATAGAATAAACACCTACTTACTAGCTTTTATACTGCCATGCCTCACCTGCCACTGCCTGAGGAAACCCAGCTGCAGAGGCAGGAGCACGAAGCTCCTCAACCCCATCCCTGTGGGGTTGGGGTTTACGTACAACCCTGGAGGGCTCTGAGAGCGGGAGGGGGATTTCACCTGCTGCAAACCATGTGGGGACCCCTCTGAGTGCCTGCGCTGCCTTGGGTTGCTTAACCTGACGCCCAAGCTGCCCAGTGCCTGGTGTGTCCTACAAAGGAATGTCCTACAGCGATTCCCAAGCTGCCCAGTGCCTGGTGTGTCCTACAAAGGAATGTCCTACAGCGATTCCCAAGCTGCCCAGTGCCTGGTGTGTCCTACAAAGGAATGTCCTACAGCGATTCCCAAGCTGCCCAGTGCCTGGTGTGTCCTACAAAGGAATGTCCTACAGCGATTCCCAAGCTGCCCAGTGCCTGGTGTGTCCTACAAAGGAATGTCCTACAGAGATTCCCACGCTGCCCAGTGCCTGGTGTGCCCTGCGAGGGAATATCCTACTGTGATTCCCAGGCTGCGCAGTGCCTGGTGTGCCCTACAAAGGAATGTCCTACGCATGGTTCCACAGAGGTGGGCGTCCCACCTGCCGGCTGCGAGCAGCCCCACTGCAGTGCTTTTCCTTTTCAACGATTAACAAACGAAAAAAGTGCAGTTACAGCGGCTGAACCTGGGAAATGTGAAAAGATACAGACGGGAGAACAGGAGAGGAGCTAGGGGCACAAGGGCTG
>WBMY01006001.1:101439-115682 GCA_013397315.1 Donacobius atricapilla | reverse complement strand
CTCCCCGCCCGGGCCGCGGCCGCCAGGGGGCTTTGGCCCCGCGGGGAGCGCGGCGCTGGGCGTGGGGGGCCGCGCGCCCCGCCAGCTTTCCTCCGCTGCGCCCGTGCTGCGTCTCCCCTCATGGGCGCACGAAGTGCTTAATCGCTCTTTAATCGCTCTTTGTTCGCTTGGTTCTTTTTTTTTTTTTTCTTTCTTACCCTGAGAATTTTTAGCCTAAAGGTCAGTGTAAGTGAGCTGGAAGAGTGTTGCATTTTACAGGTTATTGTTTGAACCGTCTCATCGCTTCTTGTATCTACAGATTTGGTGAAACATTTAAAGAAAAGCGAGTTCGTTGTTCCTCGCAAGAAAATCTGAAACAATTCTGAAGTTATTTTGAATTTGCGCGTTAACTGTGCTTTTCTAGTCACATCTATTGGAAAACAAAATAATTAATCTGTGGCTAGTTCTGCACATTACATTTTGTGGTAAATAAGAGTTGTTTCTTTGGCTTTGAGTTAAAACTCCCACGTGTTTTTGCAGTTCTGCATCAGTTGACATTCAAACGCGACAGAAGAATGTTTGCATTTAAAAAAGCAAAACCAATACCTGCATGCACAGTTTTTGGAAAAGTGCATATAGTTGCATTTTGGCATTTATTTATTTAAGTTGGCCAACTTTTATGCAGCATATTATTTGCTGCTTATTATGCTATTTCCCTTTCTCATTTTGTAATTTTAAAAAGGGGATAACCAATATTGTTTTACACATGTGGAAATGACACGTATAGCTTGTACAAGGTCAAACAACAAGCTAAACTTTATGGTGTCGAGTCCTGGATTTTATACTGCAGTTGCTCATGAAGCAAAATAATATGAAACGATCCAGATCTGTGGACCAGTGAAATTAGTTGTAGTTGCCCATACCAGGATGTAAATTCTTCTTCTTTTTTTTCTTCCAGAAAATGCATTTTAGCCCTTTTTCTGTCATTACTTTGATTCCTCCTTCTTTGTCTGCTTCTTTTTCTTCTATTTTTACAAGTTTTTTAATTGGTCCCCTTTGTGAAATTTCTCCGTTAGTTTTGTGTTTTTCCAGAAATAAGCCTGATCGGGAGCCTTGCCCTGAAAAATGTCTCTGAGCAGTCTACGTGTTTTTGGTTGGAGCTTATCCTATGCAAAAAGAATTAAGTATTCATTACTTCTGTAAACTTGCACTTTCCTTCCCTGTTAAAATACAGGCTTTGAAACTATATTGAATGCTTTCAGGTATTCAGAAGTCTGAAGAGAAGTAACTTGAGAGGCCTAGGTTCAAATACTGCTGTGTTGGTGATATAAACCTTTACAGTTTACCTTCTTATTGTAGGTTGGTTTGATTTTTCTCTTGTTTGTTTGGGGTTTTTTTTGTGGAGAACACTAATGGTAATAGATGTCCTGGGACTGCGAGGTTCCACCTAAAGAATGATGTTTTGAATTTAGAAATAGTATTTAGGCTGTGATTTAATTTTGAGTAATACACAAGCAGTCTTCAGTGTATTATTATTAACAGAAGACATTTATTGAGCTTAATAGGAACTAAGAGCTTTGAACGTCTGTTTTAAATACAGGTTTTCATTGCTTTTTAATATGAAGTTGAACAGTTGGGGGTTCTCTTTTTTTTAATGCATTGATTATTTCGCTTTTGTATGGAGAGAATTATCTAGGCTACAGAACTCCTTTAGGGATTATAGTTGGCCGTCATCACACTAACCGGATCTGAAATGAACAGCAGTTGGAGTCATCCATTCTCATTCTTCATTTCCCTAGCATGATTAATCAGCATACCACTTCTACTGAATTTTTCTTCAGCTAGAGGATCACTGTTGTCCCTCACTGTCTTGCTGTTGCTTGGCTGAGCTTACTTTCTGCTAAGTGATCTGAATAAGGTTTTTTTCTCATGTTGGCTGGCACTTGGCTAATTATTGTATTTACCATTATTTATAAATAAGATTTCAAGTATGGTTAATTAAGGTTACCAGCACTTGTGAAGGCAGGAATTTTGGTGTGTTTGTGAAGTAGACAGGACACGTTAAGTGTTAGGACCTCAACAGACTTAAGTGATATGAAATTGTTGATAAGGTGACACTGGTGTACTCTCGTTTCATTTCTAAAAAAAGATTTTCACTTGAAGGGAAGATTTCTTAGACTTGCTTGAGTGAAAAAAATAACTCTTGTTAAATACTGAACGAGAAATGACAACATTACATTAAGGTACATCAACTTTTATTTTACTGGTTGTTAGAAGGGAAAACAGTTGAATTCTTACTGTTTTAGGTTGGGCTATTGTGCTGATAGGTCTTGGATGCTGGCTACTGTAGTAAATGTTTTCCTACACCAAGTTTTGGTTCTCAAAAAGTATGAAGTGAGGAATGACTTGGTATAAAAACTTGGTGTCAGTAGTAACTTGAATCCAGAGCTGTAACTTTCTTGGAGTCATGGTCTGTGTATTTTGAGTGCACAACACTTTCAAAGTCATCCTCCTTACCTGGTGATCTGCTGTAGAGGTTACAGTGAGTTTCTCTTGGTGTATTTGTGTACCTTGCAAAGCAGAACAGGCTGTGGTGTGCCTTTTATTCACATGTACTTCTCTTTGCTTGGCCAGGTAATTTACAAACACACTTGCAAGACTATGCTGGTTGAAACCAACCCCAGAAAATACTAATCCATAAACTGTTGTGTCTAGACTACACTACAGAGTGAGTAAAGGACTTGAGGAAAACACTTTATTTTTCTCTGTTGGCAGCTGTTTAAATAGTTGATGGTCATATAAGCAAATCTGGGGACTCTTTCAGACAACATTTTTGCTTCAGCAGTGTTAGGCCTAAAAGAGTTTTAGGTTTAGAAAGCAATTTTGGAGGGTATTGAGAAATACTCAGGGGTATTTATCTGTAAGTGATTTTCTTGACTGTGGACTCATCTACAAGTTCCTATGCAGCCACAATTACTTAATAATGATAGATGATTAACTCTTCAAGTATTTATTACTTGCTAGTAATATGGCATTCTATTCTAGTGTTTAGAATTTAGCTTGGAAGACTTTGGGAAATGCGTATTTGTAAATAGGGCTCTCTCTGGTCTCTTAATGTTTCTGACTGATGTTGCTCAAAGCTGTCTTTGAGCTTTCTCACGTGGCCGTGTCCCTCAAGCCTCAGATACATTTTTGCAAGCAAAGACACTTGTCTCTTAGCCTGTCTGCTCTTCCACATACTCTGAGCTCTTCAGAGTCCCATTGTCTTTTTCCTCATGAGCAAGCACCTGCTCTGCTCAGCTGGCTGTGGATGTCGAGGAGTGCCGCGGCTTGGAGATAAGGGCAGGGAACAGGACTTACTGCCTATCTTCTCTATCAAGTGATAGAACTTTAGCACTGAAGCTCGGCCAGGCTTAATGCAGGACTGATAGACTGCTGCCTATTGATTTTGGTGTTGTTTGCTACCACAAGATTAGTTACTGGTGTGGTATTGGTATATTGTTTATCAGTACTGCCAAACCTTTTTTGTCCAAAAGAAAATTTACTAGAGCAAAATGAATATTATTCCCCAAGCAAAGTGAAATTATTAAGAATATTACTGTAAATGGCAAAACAAGAGAAAGCTCTGTTGTTTTGATGTAGTATTTAGCACATATACAGCATGGTGCTGCATCTTGCTGAACAGTGACCCCTTTCCTTAGTTAAAAATGGCTTACATAAAATTCCAGTGCAAGTGCCTCAAGTTCCTTTCCTGTTCTACATCATAATGTGTGGATCACTGGCCTGGCAAAGTCTGGGTTTTGTGTGGATGCAAAAGGAAGAGCAATGGAAGAGAGTTCCATTTTTGATTACTTTACAGTAGCATCCCTGCAGTGACATCAGCACTTAGAAGGATTATAATAATAATTTGTACCCTAGCTGAGAATTCAAATCTAACTATACTTCAAATTTTTAATTTATCACAGCTTGTGAGTCCATTTAATATAGAAGTGGTGTACTACAGGTAAAAGGGTTTTGAGGTAGACCGTACCTTTTTCCTATTAATAGAATATATGTACATAGACATACATTTGTTTCATATATTTTGTACTTATGACTGTACCAACTTTATCTTGCAGAGCTACGTTTTAAATACTTTAGAATACTTTAGAATTCCAAATTATTCTACAAGTGATGAGTGATTTTTATAGCTCACATTTTATATGTTATCTGTGAAACTACATTAATTTTATTTCAGAACAGGCTTCTGCAACCTAGGTAATTTTGAAGTATGAAGCTGAAATTCAAATCACAATCACATAAGAACTAAGGTGTGCTTACAGGATTTAAACTCTCCAAATTTAGTCTAAGACCAGCTTGAGGTTTGTTTATGGGTTTAAAATAAGGAAAAAAATCCTCATGCATGGGTGAAGTGTTGTACCTTCTCTGATTGCTGCATCTTCCTTCATAAACTTGAAACTTTTAATGGTTCTTATTTTTTGTTTTCAGATCCCTCAGGGAAGGACTTACTGAAGGGCACTGTTTAAATGTGTGACATTACTGCAGGAAGATCACAGCAGGATAGTCATCTTGCTTTGCACCTCTTTTTCCTAAGGGTAAGTTTGGGCTTTAGGCCTTTGTAATGTGTTTAAGGGTGAAGGTGGGTAAATAAGTACAAGCTGCTACCTTATTTTCTTTACAACTATGCTTGGAACTCTAAAAGCCTGTAGAGACAAGGTGCTACAGTGCATCTGTAGATAACCAGAGATTCTTCCAGCAGAGATGTCAGACACTTTGTATTATTTTCAATCCTAAGATTGAAATTAGTTGGGGAAATCAAACAACCCCTCCTTTGAATCTGTTAAGAAAGGTTGGGGGGAGGGTTAGATGAATCGTAGTGTTTATAATTCGTTATAATTGAATTCGGCAGATTGAACTAAGATAATGGAGCTAACTTACAGTGTGCATGCTTTAAAACGCTACAAAACTATAAAGTAAATTTATATTAGTGGTATAGTGAAATGAAAAATCTTCCATTTGGAGAACAGTTTAATGATGATTACGTATTAAATGCGAAGCCATTATAATGTCAGATTTTTACCAGTTTTATTACTTAATTAACATAGATTTTATTCTGTGACTTTGTATAGTGCAAAGTAGGACCTGTATTTAAAAAAAAACAAAAACAAACCCACACTGGTTTTAAATATCTTTAGTGATTCAGCTTCTACTATGGTTAAAATCTTTTGTGTCAGAACTTTAATGAGAGACTGATGTGTTTGTTCTCCTTTTGTCAGTGTCCCCTTTCACCTTACTCTTTGTACTTACTCGTTTAAAAATGTATTGATTTAACAAAACATTTTGTAGATGGAGGAGGAACAACCTTTGCTACTGTGGATGTAGAGTATCTGAAAGTATTGATTGTTTCTTATGAACTAATTGCAAATTGACAGCGTCTTCCTGATGAAATGAAGTAGTCCTGTGGATGAAGATTTTTGTGTTCTAATTTAGTCTACATGAGATCTGTATTGTGCTGTGGCAGACAGAAAACTTTTTATAGTGAAAGTGCTGACTAAATTTCTCATTCTAACAGTTTGAATGATGCTACTATGATAAGCTTTGCTTTACAAAGGAAACACTGGGTTTATTTGTAGTAATATAAATACTGCTTGTAAAGGATGTTATTATTGCTAAGTATTTTTATTCCTGGGGCCATTTTCTGTTAAGTCCAAATTCTGTGTTTTAAGAATATAATAAACACAGTGGAAACAGTGAAAAGCAAAATTTAAAATACGAGTTGACTTTCTGAATGGGTCTTTGAGTAATCTGATATAACCAAAAAAGAATTAAAAAATCTGGCATAAAAGTTTGTTTTTGCGATGTAGAAGTTCTTGAGTAAAAAAATTAAGTGTTCCTCTTCATTTTGTAATGAAGTTGATACTTTCTTCCTAAAAAAAGTACTTTGCTTTTCTATGGTTTCTATAAATAACAGCTGGTTTTATGTGTGTAGTTGGTATTTTATGTTTTGGTGAGTTAATTGCTGCTAAGAAAGATGAAGTATGTAACACTAAAATTTCAGTACTGACACTTGTTATACTTTTATTCTTATTGGGGCTACTTTGAGATTTGCTTGAGTACATTTGTGTGGTTACTTTGTACTCTACAAATGTAAAAGCAAATATGTTGGGTACACTAGTATCTGCCTTTCATTTATAGTGCCATGTAATAGTTGTCTTTTTACCAAGAAAATGAGAAACATTTTTATTAAACTATTTTCAGAAGATGGAATAGTGTAGGCTGGAAGAGACCTCTGAATGTCAGCTTGTCCAGCCTCCCTGCTCAGGCAAGGTCACCTAGGACAGGTTGCCCAGCTCTGTGTCCAAGTGTCTTTTGACTACCTTAGTGCAGGAGCCTTTACGACCTCTCTGGGCAAACCAGGCCAATGTTCAGTCACCCTCACAATAAAAAAGTGTTTTCTGATGTTCGTATGGCATATTTTGTATTTTAGTCTGTGCCCATTGCCTCCTGTGCTGTCCTTGGGCACCACTGAAAAGAGTCTGGCTCTGCTTTCTTTGCACCTTTCCTCCAAATATTTGTACACATTGACGAGATCTTCCCTGAGTTTTCTCTTTGCTGTGTTGAATAGTCCTAGTTCTCCTAGCCTTTCCCTAAATGCGAGGTGCTGTGGTGCTTCAACCCCTTGCTGCATTCTCCAGTAGCCCAGTATCTCTCCTGTGCTGTGGAAGCGGGCACAGTGCATCAGGTGTGGCCTTACCCGTGCAGCAAGGAGGGGCAGGTTCCCCTGCCTTGACCTGCTGGCAGTCCCTTGTGGAATGCTGCCCAGGTACTCTCAGCCTGTTTGCCCCAGGTGCGCGCTGCTGGTGGTGTCCATGGCCTCTGGCATCCCCAGGTCCCCCTCTGGACGGCTGCTCTTCAGGCAGCTGGCCCCAGCGGGCACGGGTACGTGGGCTCATTCCTCGCTGTGGGCAGGACTGTATCATTCACTCCTCCTAATTTTGTCTTCAGCAAACTTGCTGAGGATACATTCTCCCCCATCATCCCAAGTTATTAATGAAGATACTGAACAGTATTGGACCCAGGACTGGCCTGTGAAGTGCGCTGCTGGTTACTGGCCCACCAAGTAGATTTCATGCAACTCGTCACAGTCTTCTGGGACCAGTCATTGGCGTATTCAATTTTTTCTGTCTTTCTCATAAAATAATTGATTCAAAACCAGCAAATGCATTTCCATTTGCAGATGCATGCAGGCAAAGTCTTCTGAGAGTTAGTGGTAATTGTTATACTTGATGACAGCTTCAACAGAGACACTGGAACCTTGTAGTAATTCTGTCAGACTCTGAATGTGGATGTAGTAGTTTTTGTTTTCTATTAATAAAATTTGGTTTTTTTATAGAGACGGAAAGAATGAAACGACATTGTAGTCTTAAAATCTATACATGAGTCCTACTCTTAGTATTTGTATGATGTTTGTGTTTTGCTGTAGAATTCAGGTTGGAAACATTTCCTTAAAAGCAGTTTGCTGTTAGTATACAAATCAAGCAGTCTACTTCTGCAGATAGGTAGCTGCTGAGGCATGTGGCCAACTGCCTGCTTTTACAGCTACTTGTTTTGAAATTTTCTTTACTGCAACCAAAGCGCAAACCTACAAATGCACATAAAAGTAATGTTATTCATGCAGATGAGCATGATATCTAGTGAAAATGTGAGTGTGAATAGAAGTGCATGAATAGTGGGTTGGGTTTAGTGCTTTTATGTTGTATTTTTGCTTTTTAGTGCCTGGTATTTGTAAGCCGAGGAGGAGAACAGTAATTTGGGGGTTTGGGTGTGGATTTTCTTTATTTTTAGAAGTATGCTGATCAGCTATCAAAACAGCTGACAAACTACTACTAAACTGTGCCTAAAATCTGGGTATTTTAAAATTTGTAATATAAATAGCATTAGCATCACTGAATTATGAATTATGATCTCATTAACAGTAGTTGTAGAGTTTTCTTATGTACAGAAAATCAGGGTGATCAAGCAAAAGTGCTTCTTTCAATCCCTTTTCCCTCATGAATATTATAAAGAAATACCTGCAATCTTGAAATTTTTTTTTCTCTCTATTTTTTAGGAAGATGATGCTCCTTGTCCAGGTTATATGAGGTTCTCTTAATCACAAGCTGAAGCAGGAACGACTGAAGGCAATTTTTGGAACCCTGGATATACAATTCAAATTTGTAGGAACCTTTTCCAGAATGAAAACCACATACAGTTACCTTGATAATTGCAAAAGGATGAGAGGAAAGTTATGATGGCAAAAAACAAAGAGCCACGCCCCCCATCTTATGCTGTTAGTGTTGTTGGACTGTCTGGAACTGAAAAGGATAAAGGTAATTGTGGAGTCGGAAAGTCATGTTTGTGCAATAGATTCGTTCGGTCAAAAGCAGATGAATATTATCCTGAGCATACCTCTGTGCTTAGCACAATTGACTTTGGAGGAAGAGTTGTTAACAATGATCACTTTTTGTACTGGGGTGACGTAACGCAAAGTGGTGAGGATGGAATTGAGTGCAGAATTCATGTAATTGAGCAGACTGAGTTCATTGATGATCAGACTTTCTTGCCTCATCGGAGTACGAATTTACAACCGTACATAAAACGTGCAGCTGCCTCCAAACTGCAGTCCGCAGAAAAACTAATGTACATTTGCACAGATCAGCTAGGCTTGGAGCAAGACTTTGAGCAAAAACAAATGCCTGAAGGGAAGTTAAACATAGATGGGTTTTTATTGTGCATCGATGTAAGCCAAGGATGCAATAGGAAGTTTGACGATCAACTTAAATTTGTGAATAATCTTTATATCCAGCTCTCAAAATCTAAAAAACCCATAATAATAGCGGCAACAAAATGTGATGAATGTGTGGATCATTATCTGCGAGAGGTTCAGGCCTTTGCTTCAAATAAGAAGAACCTTGTGGTTGTGGAAACATCGGCAAGATTCAATGTCAATGTTGAAACATGTTTTACTGCACTGGTACAAATGATGGATAAAACTCGTGGTAAACCTAAAATAATCCCCTATCTGGATGCCTATAAAACTCAAAGACAGTTAGTTGTTACGGCAACAGATAAGTTTGAAAAACTTGTCCAAACTGTGAGAGACTATCATGCAACTTGGAAAACCGTTAGTAACAAACTGAAAAACCACCCTGATTATGAAGAGTACATAAATTTGGAAGGAACAAAAAAGGCCAAAAATACATTTTCAAAACACATAGAGCAACTTAAACAGGAACATATTAGAAAGAGAAAAGAAGAATATATTAATGCCTTGCCAAGAGCTCTTAATACTCTTCTGTCAAATCTTGATGAGATTGAACTTTTGAGCTGGTCAGAAGCCTTGAAGGTAATAGAGAAAAGGCCTGACTTCCAGTCCTGTTTTGTAGTGCTTGAAAAAACACCCTGGGATGAAACTGACCACATAGATAAAGTGAATGACAGAAGGATTCCCTTTGACCTTCTCAGTACCCTAGAGGCAGAAAAAGTTTATCAAAACCATGTGCAGCATCTTATATCTGAAAAAAGGAGGGTTGAAATGAAAGAGAAATTCAAAAAAACTCTTGAGAAAATCCAGTTCATTTCACCCGGACAGCCATGGGAAGAAGTTATATGTTTTGTGGTGGAGGACGAAGCATTCAAATACATCACTGATGCAGATAGTAAGGAAGTGTATGGTAGGCATCAGAGGGAGATTGTTGAAAAAGCCAAAGAGGAGTTTCAGGAAATGCTTTTTGAACATTCAGAGCTATTTTATGATCTGGATCTTAATGCAACACCCAGTACAGATAAAATGAGTGAAATTCATGCAGTTCTGAGTGAAGAACCTAGATACAAAGCTTTACAGAAACTTGCACCCGATAGAGAATCTCTTCTGCTCAAACACATAGGATTTGTTTATCACCCAACTAAAGAAACTTGTCTCAGTGGCCAAAACTGCATGGACATAAAAGTAGAAGAGTTGCTTGCCAACAGTCTTTTGCAGCTAGACCACGGACGCTCAAATTTATACCATGATAGTGCCAACATTGATAAAATCAATCTTTTCATTTTGGGCAAAGATGGCCTTGCACAAGAATTGGCAAATGAAATTCGGACACAATCCACTGATGATGAATATGCATTAGATGGAAAAATATATGAACTAGATCTTAGGCCAGTTGATGCCAAATCCCCATACTTGTTGACTCAGTTGTGGACCTCAGCCTTCAAACCACATGGTTGTTTCTGCGTGTTTAACTCTATTGAATCACTGACTTTTATTGGGGAGTGCATTGCAAAAATAAGAGCTGAAGCATCTCAGATAAGGAGAGACAAGTATATGGCTAACCTTTCATTTACATTAATATTGGCTAACCAGAGGGACAGCGTTAGCAAGAATCTGCCTATTCTGAGACATCAGGGACAGCAATTGGCTAACAAGTTACAGTGTCCTTTTGTAGATGTGCCTGCTGGTACCTACCCACGCAAATTTAATGAGGCCCAAATAAAGCAAGCTCTGCGGGGCGTGCTGGAAGCAGTTAAACACAATTTTGATGTTGTAAGTCCAGTTCCCACCATTAAAGATCTGTCAGAAGCTGACTTACGGATTGTCATGTGCGCCATGTGTGGTGATCCCTTCAGTGTGGATCTTATTCTTTCCCCTTTCCTTGATTCTCACTCCTGTAGCGCTGCTCAGGCTGGCCAGAATAATTCTTTGATGCTTGATAAAATAATAGGTGAAAAGAGACGTCGAATACAGATAACTATATTATCATATCATTCCTCAATTGGTGTAAGGAAAGATGAACTTGTTCATGGATATATACTGGTCTATTCTGCAAAGCGAAAGGCATCCATGGGAATGCTTCGGGCATTTCTTTCTGAAGTTCAGGATACAATTCCTGTCCAGTTGGTGGCTGTTACTGATAGCCAGGCGGACTTCTTTGAGAATGAAGCAATCAAGGAACTCATGACCGAAGGAGAACACATAGCAACAGAAATTACTGCTAAGTTTACAGCTTTATATTCATTATCTCAGTATCATCGTCAAACTGAGGTTTTCACATTGTTCTTCAGTGATGTATTAGAGAAGAAAAACATGATTGAAAGTTCCTACATGTCAGACAGCACGAGGGAATCAACGCATCCAAGTGAAGATGTTTTTCCAAGATCTCCGAGAGGAGGTTCCCTGGACTATAATTACCCAGATTCAGAGGATGATGCCGAAGGACCACCGCCTTACAGTCCAATTGGTGATGACGTAAGGTTACTTCCAGCACCTAGTGATCGTTCAAAGTACCGACTGGATTTGGAAGGAAATGAGTATCCTATTCACAGTACACCAATCAATTGTCATGACCATGAACGCAACCATAAAGTGCCTCCTCCAATAAAACCGAAACCACTTGTTCCAAGAACAAACGTGAAAAAACTGGATCCTAACCTCTTAAAAACAATTGAGGCAGGTATTGGCAAAAACCCCAGGAAACAGCCTTCTCGAGTGCCCGCAGCACCACCAGAAGATACGGACCAATCTGACAACTATGCTGAACCTATTGACACGATTTACAAACATAAAGGCTTTGCAGATGATATCTATGCGGTTCCAGAGGATAGCCAGAACCGTATTATTAAAGTTCGAAACTCAGTTGTTATAAATACCCAAGGTGAGGAAGAAAATGGGTTTTCTGATAGAGTATCCAAAAGTCATGGGGAAAGAAGGCCTTCAAAATACAAGTACAAGTCTAAGACACTGTTCAGCAAAGCCAAGTCTTACTATAGGAGAACACATTCGGATGCGAGTGATGATGAGGCTTTTACCACCTCTAAAGCTAAAAGAAAAGGAAGACATCGTGGAAGTGAGGAAGACCCACTTCTTTCACCTGTTGAAACATGGAAGGGTGGCATAGATAATCCTGCTATTACATCGGATCAGGAATTGGATGACAAAAAAATGAAAAAGAAACCCCACAAAGTAAAAGAAGATAAGAAGGTAAGTCAATTTAATTTTTTTTTACAACTTCTGGTGCATTGTAAAATGGCAAGAGACAAAATATGCAAGAGTTTCACCCTATTTTGAAACAGGTGCTTTAAAATTTTGGAACTATATTTGTTTGATTTTTTTTGTCTTAAGTTCCTATTAAGTTGCTTGGAACTAGCAAACCTTAGGGTATGAGATGGTTTGTCTGCCTTATCAGCTGTTCAATAAAGGGCAGTTATTTTCATCTCTACTTACATGTGGAGGCTTCTTTCCATTTCAATAAGGTGGTGTGGGTTTTTTTTTAAGGAAAAAGCTGCTTTGTGAGTTCTTGAGTAGAACTGGTTCTTTGAACTGTTGCAATTTTTGCTGTTAGAATGAGGTTTAGGGCTGGTAAATGAAAGAAGTGATTTCTTTTTCATTCTTAGTTGTCTACCTGAAACTCTAGAACAAGTGCGTAAAAAGGAAACTTTATATAGTAGATTGCTGCATTTTCCTAGTGTGGGCAAACAAGTAATCAAGCTGAAAGCTGTACTACCTTTACAGTTCTTGATACAAGCAGAACAAAGGGAACAAAAAAGGGAAATAAAGGGAAATAATAAGTTTACGTATTTTTTGTCTGACTGTCTGAAAAGTTGTGTCATCAAGGTAGTGTTGTGGTGTGGGTTCTAGATGTACATTCTTTATAGTTTAGATTTTAATTTTAGGCCAGCAGTTACGGTGTTTGGTATAGTTTTGACGTTAAATGAGAAGTGTTCCCGATCAGTTAGATATTTTCTTTCTTGTGTCAAAATAATCTGACCTTTTTAATATTATCTTTTGTAGCATTTTAAAATTGTCACTTTTTTAGCTTAAATCTGATGGCACTTGAATTGCATAAATAAGTTCTGTTAAAGTAGAGCATAGTTAAATTTAACTAATAGATAAAATGCTTCCTGGTATGCAGCTGTGATTTGAATTACACATGACTGATTTAAAGGCCACTAAATTTTCTTAAGGCTTACTCATAAGCGTGGATAATGATGTCTTGTGGGTATAAAATAATACGGTTAAAAATACTTCGAAGTTACTTTCTTGGAGAAACTTAGACTTTTTGAAAAGCAATAATTCATATACTTTTCATAGAATCGGTGAAAGGTATCCTGAGTTGAAAGGAACCTGTAAAGATCATTGAGTCCAACGTCTGGACTCCTTTTGCCTGAAATAATCTTTCTACATAGAAATCAAAATGTAGTTGCATGAACTTCCTACTGTCCCAGCAGCGTTGAGTTGAGAGCAAGTTCCTCTGAGTTGAATATTTATGTATTAAACTGAGTAGATCTACTATAGTGGGGTCTTCTCTTCCTGAAATTGTGTCAGGAAGCTCCCTGATGGCTCTACCAAAGTCTCCACTTTTGGTTTTGGCCTGTTGAGAAGGAGCCTACATTGGTAGTTTCAGGCTGTTTTCATTTTTATAGTGGACAAGTTTCTTGAAGAGTAGAATTGTTTTAAGTTTTGATTGGTTTTGCTTTGGTTTGTGATTTACTGGTTACGTGACTTTTTGGGGGGGGGCTGGGGTGTGTATTTTACTCACAAGTAGCAAAGCTGCTACTGTTAAATTAGTGAAAGCTTTAATAATTGTGGAAATTATTGTAATTGAGAAAAAAAAATTAACTTGATAGGTCATATGTTTGCTAGTTTTCAAAGTATCTTGAGTGCTCAGTGCCTTTGATAAGTAGTGACTTCTTTGTGTTGACTTGAATGAACTTGAAGTGAGAGTAGTTCCTGTTCAAGTGAGTTAATCTAGGTCATTATCTGTTTCTTTAGGTTTTTTAACTGTTAACTTTATTTCAGAGATGCAGTTTTTTTTAGTTTTGGAACTTTTTCTGCATGTTTTCCTGTGCTGTTTTGGATGAGCAACTAGCAGTCTTTTATTACAGAAACGCAAAAATTGTTCAAATTATATTGTCCTTGTCAGTGTTATTTGGTCCATGTGAGAAATGCTAGTGCACACAGATTGCGTGCTGGGTTTTTTTGGGGATTTTGACCCCTTGAATGTGGAAGAGATAAATAGAACTTGTATACTTCTTTCTGACAATATATTTCTTAAGTCTCTTATTGCTACTTTTCCTGAATTGTTCCCCGTGTAAAGGGAAATTAGAACACACGCGTCACTATTCTTGCTTTAATTGTAGTGATTCTGTAATACAGAAATCTTATGAGCAGAATGAATTTGTTTGGAAAAGCTTGAATTTTAAAGTCTGAACTCCTAATGTCTTTTTCAAAGATT
>WBMY01006001.1:70957-101400 GCA_013397315.1 Donacobius atricapilla | reverse complement strand
TTTTAACCCAAGTAGGATGTAACTTTCTTGATACTCCTTGCATTTTTGTTGGTTTGAGATGTGGTGTTTCTGGGTGGGTTTCTTGTGAGGTGTCGCAGGAGAGACATGACTGCTGAAGGATGCTCATTCTGTCCTGATCCTTTCAGGTCCCCTGCGTCCCAGCCCAGGACAAAATCACATAAAACTGTGGGCACTAGGACAGGTATAGGGAGGCAGAGAATGGATGTAGAGTGTCTGTAGGAACAGGTAAAACAACTGAAGGGAAAAAGGCAAGGTTTGGGTGAGTAGGAAGTAGGAAGCAAGATTTGACAAACAGTAGAGTAGGAAAATGAACTGCTGTAGTTTGGCTAACACTTATATATCAAATTCTAAAATCTATTGTGGAGACATTATTAAAGGCAGAAGCAAATACTCAGAATTGTGCTACTTGTTGCTATTTGGAAGCATAAACTAAAATGTTTTACTGTGGAAAGTATAGCAATGACAGACCTGTGGCAAGCAGGTGGTGTTACTTGCAAGGTCATGTGACATTTTTATTATCAAAAGAAACAATTTAAAACTCAGACCAGTTATGCAAGTGTGCTTTGGTCTGAGTTATTTGCCTATTATTTTTGTCAGTAATGCTGTGCTAGTGTTCTTAGGTCTTGATTCAGTATACTGGTAGTCAGAACTGGAAGAGAATTGTCCTTGAGTTGAGCTCTTCTTTCAATTATCACAGAAATAATTCCTCTGAAAACTTTTATCCCCTCTTTCTTACTACTCTGAAAAACCCATCCAGAGCTTCTATTTCCTCTGCATTGGTGAGGAATCTTGCAATTCCTAGTTTTCACCCTTGCTTATTGTAACCTTTCTCCTGAAATGTTTTTTTTTTCTGGTCAGTCACCTCCAAACTGGTGAAGAGAAAATGACTGCTTCTTGGCCTGAGTTTTAGGAGATTAAAATAATAAAAAAGGGTTTTTCCTCTGAACCTCTGTTTTTGAATGGGGATGACTGAAACTGTGCATAGTATTGCAAGGCATGTCATAGCAGTGCATCATGTAATCTTAATGTTTGCTGATACCTGCTGGAAATTACTACCGGGCACAGTTGTGTGATTGCGCCCAACCTTTGCTTAGCTGCAGTTGCTGTCCCTTTAGGTACCTTTGGCCTGCTCTTGTCCTTGATAGCTTGCAGGCAATGACCCCATACAGCGCAGTACAGGTGCTTTATTGTACCTACACGCCTGTGTAGTACCTGTACGTTTCATCATGTGCTGCAGGCGCATTACAGCACATACCTTTTATTGGCTGCTTATTCCAGTGCAAGACTTCTCCATTGCTCTACGGCTTTGTCCTTTCTATTGCTGAAGATCATCTTTTTCCTACTCCTCCAGTTGTCACTGTAATTTCCTATATGCCATCACCAAGTGCCTTACTTTAAGTTCAGATTGGTAAAACCAACAGATGCTGGTGCTATCTTTGCCTTATAGAAAAGAAAAAGTGGGAAAGGCTGAATCAGTATAGTCTAATTTGTGATACACCCACCTTTATCTTGGTCTGTTTGTTAGCACATGTCTAAATGTTCTGAAGAATTTATGCTATGACTTTGCATGTGCTATTAACAACTGGACCTTTGAACTTTTTCTGATGGGGATAAATATGAAGGCAAGTGAGGAGGAGGATAAGAAAGCAAACAAAGTGGCTTGAATCACAGGACTTTTTAGGCCACGTTCATGTGTAGTTGTGTGTGCACACTGAGCTTGAGATACTTCAAGTGTATGTTGTTCAGTATTTGAAGTGCATGTTGTGTGCTAATATTTGTTAATCTGTAGTGGCCTTTTTTCTTCACCTACAGAACTTGTGTAAAATTTCTCTTAGGGAAAAAGCACCTTGTCCTTTCTGTTGTTACACAAAATAGCAAAAAAATGCATTCTGCAGAGTGGATTCTCCCCTATATTGGCATGCTTTCTATGTTTGATTATATATTTCCTTCATGGTGTTCACAAAGAGGAACTGAGCACAGACTAAAATGCTAAAATGCAGCTTTGCCTCAGCTGTTTCTTCTTTGCCAAGTTAGTCCTCTCCAGCTGAGATGTTTGCTTATTCATCTCCATGTCTTTATCAAAAACTGGAAGCGGGAATTACAAGTAGATGCTTGTCTCAATTAGAATTTTTAACGTTAACGCCTAGTGTAAACATTATTGGCGTTGGTGCACATGAAAAGCAGCAGCCTTGCAAGCTGTATCATAAATTATTTTTCTCTTAGGTTTAACTCAGTGAGTTTGGAGATACAAAACAACAAAAACTGCAGGACATTTCAGGTCAGGAAAGGGCATGAAGATTCCTAGAGGAAAAGGATTTTACTGAAGGAAGCAGCAAGATCCGAATATTCTAATATCTTAGATAGCAAGAACCTCTTCAATAACCTTAAAGCTGCAACTGATGCATTTTATGTATTAATATAAAGCCCAAACCACAGTAGTCCGTGGCTTTCCATTATTCTCACTGTGTAAACAAGGCCAATGTAAATATTTTTAAAAACTATTTGTCAATTATTATAGATGTTTTATGATTATTATTTTTAATACCATGAAATGATAGTGAGTTATTTTTGACCCTTGTCATATTTTAGTAATTTCCTCCTCAGCAGGAAGCCTGCCTGATGTGGAAACCTGTAGCTTTTCCATATAGTGACAATTAATAACCTTGTTATTTTTTTTTTACAATGGAATTGCTGAGTATTAAAACTTTACCCACCTACTTTAGAGCTGTTATCTTTGTGAACACTTTGAGATATGTTCAGTGTCTAATTTAGGCTGTATTTTTGTCACCTCTTACAGAGAGAGTATAGTTGTTTAGGTGTTTATTCTCCACAACATATCAAGAACAGCAAATAGCTTGAATAAATTTTTGCAATGGGAAAGGCAGAGCCTTATTTTGAATTTTTAAAATACTTTTGAAAACAAATTGTAACTATAGAGATCTTGTAAACAATATCCTAAATTAAGTGTTTGGTGATAATTCTTTGGCACGCCCTTATTGAAATCTGCAAACGTTTCACTATTTAGGTTCTTTGACCAATGGTCAATAGTTTTTTAATAGATTATTCAAGGCCTGATTTTTTTTTTCTGTGAACAGAGTTTCCATCTGTATTGCTAAATGAAGTCTGAGAAACAGTGTCTTAAAACATTCTGCCTTGTAACAACCCGTTTTGCAGACAACACTTGTTGCTTCCAAAGAAGTTTGTGAATTACTTCTTTCCATTTTCCTTTTATACCAAGATGATTGTAAGATGCTTTTTACTTTAAATTAGTCTGAAGACTTTTCTCAGTATTTCAGCAAGAAAAATCCACTAGCATCTTGATGAATTCTCACATATTTTACTCTGACTTTTTAGAACATGAAGCAGTGCATTTGTCATCTATTTTTCTATGCTTAAGCTTGCTTGCTGCCATCATAATTTCAAAACTGCCTGAAATTTTATGTTAGAACTATCATGGCAATAGTGTGAGGAACCATAGAACCCGTGTGTGTTGATCTCAATTTCAGTAAGACTATGGTAAACATGTGAGCCATGGGAGATCAACTAATAATTTTATTCAGCTGTTCTTGTATAAATTGAGTGGTTACTTTAGCAAAATACTGTCTACTTCAGACTGGAATGTGCAGTGATTTTTTTTTTTCTCCTGAAGAATATAGGAGATATCAGAATCTGTGCTTTCAGGTTTTGTCTGTTCAAATTTAGCACTCTTAATATGCTTATTGAGAGCCATATGCCTCCTTGAGCCTGTGTAGTTCAAAACAGTGTTACAAACTGGAATTCTAAAAATGGCAGAAGGCAGGAAGGGAAGGAAGAGCATGTTAGGGACAATGATCTGCATTATTCATATTTCATACAGTTTCTGAAGAGGTAGCTATGAATTAGAGATTACAAATACTTTTATTAAGCCTATATAAAATGAGTGCTGTTCATGGTGCGTGGTTTTATGAAGTATTTTACTAGTCTTGAAAATATTGACTTTGCCCTCCATGACCCTAGGGCTGACTGCAGATGAAGCAGGCAGAACATTTCCCTTGCATCAAAAGTAGTAGTGAAATCTTTTGGAGGCTGAATTTCTTCTTTAATAAATAAATAATTAATGGTAGTTCTGGTGGGATTGGAATGAAAGGAAAAAAAGCCTGTCTTGTATAGAAGGCTTGCTAAAGTAAGCAGCCCATCCATGAAGGGGCTTGATAGGATTTTGGCAGTTTTTAGTTTTCTGGGTTGAATTTAAGAGGTGGTTTTTAAGTCGGTTGTACCCTCAGGACTCACAGCTGGCTGAAGTCTTAGCCTAGTTTCTCTTTAGATGATGAGTGCTGCTTGGCTGGTTCCCTAGTACCTGTAGTCTAGAGGGTTAATCTTGAGTGGTCTTTACATCTTTATTTTTAGTTAATGTTCTTTGTAATAATAGTTCTGATTTTGAAATCAAATGGATACTGCACCATGCTAGAGTATATGTTTTTGTGTTTACCTTATGTTAAGAGGACTTAAGCTAATCTTTTGCAACATGTATTTTGGTGATTGAGGTACTGCGAAATAAAGCAATAGTGCAAGTAAATGCAATGCAAGGCGAGTTTGGAATTCCGGGTTAAAATGCTTTCCTGCCAAAATATATAAGGATCAGTTGGAGGTTTGGCATTAACCTCTGTTAGGGTATGAAGAGAAGTTGTCTTTGGCAAGGAGCAAGTGGTGAAACCTATGCTGAAAGCTCAACGTAAGTGCAGCTATCAATTTTACAAAGCCCCACAGATCTGTAGGAAAACTAAGGATTTCATCGTTATGGTCTTGGACTCCTGTTTTAATTACTAGCATGAAAACAGTGGTATGAGAATAGTGAGCTTTTTGCTAGGTTCAAGTAACAAAACTTTTGTGCTGCTTTTTGTCTTCTTTAACTTGGTGCCTGTTAGTCCTTTTTTCTGATGATGTGGGAGAAGCATGCAAACTAGGTTTTGGCTTTGGCTGGATTAGTGCTTGCTGCATGCAGTGTTACATGACTGCTGCATTGTGGGGCATCGCTGTACTGCGGAGAGTGATCGGACTAAAAATACCTGGGGCAAAATCATAATCTCTCTGCCAAAATCTAGGACTTTTCAAATGGTTCACCTTACTCAGGTGCTGTATTACTAAATGAATAATTTAGTGTTCAACGGTTTCTGGTTATTGTTTCATTAGAGATATTTTAAAAGTTAAAATCTTAAAATTTAGAGAAAAAATTCACAGAAAAAATTATGGTCGTCACTGTCTTGACTAGCAAATCTAAAAGTTTCATTCTATGTCAGATGGATCAGAAAAAAATGCTGTTTTCTCAGAATGGGGAACAGGGATTAAAAAAAAGCTTTCACTAAGACTTACTTTTGTTAGAAATAAGATCCATCTTTTTTTCCCTGAAGTTAGTTGGTGTTTTGGCAAAGATCAGGTCTGTTGTACAGAACACCTGTTTGTTCAGAACAAGTTCTCCACTTAAGAAATCTAGACCAACAACTTCAGGCAAGTATGGAAGTCAAGAATCAGGGAGTAGCATGCTGGTTTTTCTTAAAGCCTTAAAGTTTTGGTTTTAATTTACAGAAGTATTTTTTATAAAGTTCATGTAGATAGTGTTATTTATGGGAAGATTTGATTTATGCTGTCAGTGGAGACTTTATGCACTCACATACCCCAAAAGAAGGGGAAATAATGAGATAAGTATTTCAATAAATATTGGACAGGACAGATAATATTGGACAAAATACATAATGATGCATAATGAGAAATAGCTGATAAACTTGTTGTAACTGCCTTGTGAAATCATTATTTCTTGTTCTACTCTACCAGTTTGCAGAGGACTTCAGGGTTGGGTTTTGCATTTGGTTTTTCTCTTTATTCTTTTATACTTTATGCTTCATTAAGTTCTTTAGACAAATTCTCACTTTCCAAATTCGGGATTTAAACTTTTTTCAGGTAAAGAGTTCATCTAAGAAGCCTTTCTGTGTTTCTATGTGCATAATATCAAATGTGATATGGCAGTCCCTTGCAACCTGTCTTCTAAAAGCGGGACAATTATTAGGGAAGAACATTCTTTACTCCAGTTTTGTAGCTGTGTCTAATATTTCATACTAGGTCTGGGTATTCTACACAGATAATATTTGTATTTTTCATAAAATTTCTGTAGAGTCCTAGTTTATTACTCCATTTACCTGTCTGCTTTCCAGGAGACACACAGAGCCTTTTTCTATCTTGTGGATCTTAAATATACAGGCTTGAGTATATCTTGCTTCATTTATTCTGTGATGGGGGTGATGAGTACTGAACACCTTGGGAAAAAAATTGAATTGTTTTTCCTTTCTTTACTGCTTCAATATATGTATCTAAAATGATCTTTGATTTAACATTTGACAAAGATATTTTCACTGAGTTTTATACGTTGTTTAGCTTCAGCTTAGCCCTTTCAGCTGTTGCTCATCTGAACTGGATGCTACCTAAATAGCATTTTGATGTAATTCATATTTTCATCAGTATTCAGAGATGAATTATGGTATCTGATACAATATAATTCTTGTAATCATCCAAGGCTGATTTATCAGTTCACTGATAAAAGTCCTTCTCAGTGGAAAAAAAAATAAAACCAGGAAAATTCTATATGAAACTCACCATCTTAGATTTGATTGTGTGCAAACCCCCGTTAGGCTAAAATCCTGTGTCTGTTCATGCTTAGCATGAGTGCCTGCAACTTTAACTTCAAGACTTTATTGCTTGTTAGTCATCCATCATCATGTTTCTTATATAGTTGCAATATAAAGATTATTTAGTATCTTTAAATATATGCAGAAGACGCCAACCTTGTTTTGGTTATATGACACCAGAATTTTATCCTGACAGTTTCTAAAGAGCTGTGGTTCAGATGTGGTTCCTGTCAGCAGTGCTGGAAGACTCTAAACAAGTCAAAGCACTCTGAACAAGTGGTGTCTTTACTTCTGTTCCCGTGGTCTTTCAGTTACTGATATATTGGGTAATCCTGTTCCGAACATAATACAAAAAGGATCAACACTTTTAGAAGTTGAGTTCTTTTTATCTAATATACTATTACTTCATAGTTAAGTACTTTATAATTTTTAAAGTACATTTAATTTTTATTCATTCAGTTTGCTGTAGAGGAATTTTAATGCCTGATAGATGTGTGATCTGGTTGTGTTTACTGAATGATTGAAATATGAGTTGGTTAAAGTGTTACTTGAATATTACTTAAATAACTCTGTTTTGTTGTAGCCGAAAAAGAAAACTAAGACATTCAATCCTCCAATCCGTAGAAACTGGGAAAGTAATTACTTTGGGATGCCCCTACAGGATTTGGTTACACCTGAGAAACCAATACCTCTGTTTGTTGAAAAATGTGTGCAATTCATTGAAGATACAGGTAAGATAGGAGGACTGTTAGAGGAAAGACTTTTTCATTTTGCAGAATGAGTAAAGTCTCTCATTTCCTGTTTTAAAGTTCTTTTAGATTTTTATCATAGAAATAAGTAATTGTGAACTAGGCACATTTAAAAAGTAGAATGTGTTTTCTAAATTTTATGCTTAATATGTGATGGTTTTTTGCCTTTATTTGTACAAATGCTTAATTACTTTTTGACACGTCTGATGTTGAACATGTTCTGTGTAATTTAAAACATTTTTATCACTTCCTACTGCCAAATGACATTTAACCCAATGGCAGTCCAGTCTTATGTGTCTCATTATTGCCACTGCGTTTTACTTCATGTATTTAAAAGCTCTGAAATCCGCCTTTTCCAGTTATAGAAAACAGGTACTTGAAATGGCTTCTGACTGGGTATGATTAGTCAGCTTGCTTTCTTGGTTTTGAAGGTAAACCTAGTTTTGCATTTTAACTTGTTTCAGAGGCAGAAACACTTATTTTCTAAATAACTGTGTAATTCTCCATGAAAAATGTTAATCTATTTAAGATGTAATTTCCCTGTTTAATGTAAAATATTAACATATTTGTGTTTACACTAGAGTGAAATTTCACAGTATGGTTTTCTCTCTCTCCTTTCTCCCTGGCTTCCTGGTTGTGTGTTTGTCCCTGCTTTCAGCCTATTTACTGTGTGACCATGAGGCAAGTAGGACGATTTTGCTGGTCAAACAGAAGACTACTGTTAGGAGTGGGGATTTGTTCTGAGGTTTGGGCGTGATGTGTGGTTGGGTTTTGTTTGGGGTTTTGGGGGGATGTTTTTTGTTTGTTTTTAAAGATTGTGCGCACTAGTTTTCAGTTAGTGTGTAGATCCTGCTTGCTCTGAAGTTTTATAAATACTGTATTGCTCTATTTGAAGTACATGACAGCGTGACTGAACTGAACCGTGCAGGACCATCTTTTGATGTGTGTATCCAATGGGATGTTGTTCAGTGTGAGGTAGAACAGCATCTTTTTTCTAAATTTGCTTAGATCTGCAGTACAATTTTGGCTGTGAGATGATAGTAGCATTTTTAGCAAGACTATAAAGCTGAAGGGTTTTCTTTCTTTCTTTGCTGCCGTGTGTAAGGATAGTGTTTCCAAAATAATTACCATAGGTGGTAAGCCTTATAGCTGTTTTTGAAGACTTACATACTGCATTATTGCAATAAAAAAATCAGGAAACCTCAGGCACTGATCTTTTTGTAGTCAGAGATATTAGTATAGATCTGTCTTTAACCTTTATTTTCTATGGATTAAATGTAAGAGCTGTATTTTTCTGCCCTCTTGCTTTTGCTTTTTCTACCTCACCCAGGTAAGAATGGGAAAGGAGGAGGAAGGGCAAGGAGTAATAGAGTGGCACGGGCAGTTCAATATATATATATGTTGTCTTTGCTGATTTCTGTAGCAAAAAAAAACCCAACCCAAAACAAACCAGTGTAATTTATAGGTGAGTCACTATCATTGGTGTTCTTTAAAAGTGGCTGTGTACAGCTATTGTGCATAGCTTTATAAAAGATATTAACTGGTATTGAAGACCAATTTCAAGAGTTTGTAGAATCTAGCAATAACTTAATTTGAGCATATTTCACTTTTTAAGAATACTTTCAAACAGCAAATTTGAAAGTCCAGTTCTGTAAGTTTTATTTGCTTAAAAGATTGTCATATCACTGTAATAGTGTGGGAAGATTATTTGTTGTCATTTTTTTTTCTCGTAATCATCAAACCATGCAACCAGCCAAAAGATTTAGCACGTCTGTTCTCATGACCTGTCTTGGGAAAATAAGATGCTGGGTTAAGCTGCTATATGTTCAAAATGTAGGGTCTCCTCAAAAGGGGTGACACAGAAGGCACAACTTTTCCATTAGCTGCATATATGTCAGTTCATCCTGGAATGCTACCCTACACCCGAAGATTTTTTATTCTGGCCATAAACGTAAGCTGGATAAACATCCTGCCATCTGTATGGTTTGTGACTGTGAAGACACTAGTAGTCTTCCTAGTTTTGTCAAGCACTTAGAACAAAACCTCTACTTTTGATCTGTATTACAATTTTCTTTCTCCTGCTCTGCTTTCTGTGTAAGTAGCTTTGGTGTTGTTTTCAGCTTCCATACTTGGCTGTGGGAGTTTTATTTCTGGTGTGTATAATTTTTATATTGGATTAATATGCTGTAGGTATTTGACTTTCAAGCAGGGTTCTGATAGAATGTATTTGGTGCTTTTGAGAGAAAACAATGTTCACTTGCATTGTCTTCATATGCTGTACTGAGATAAGAGTCACATCACGTTGACTTTGGGACTATCTGAGAAAATTCCACAAATACGGTTTGGAGATTGTCAGTCTGCGCAAGGCAAGTCCTGACCTCTTGGCTCCAGGCTGGAGTTCAGGGTGGTACCATTCCTGTATGATAAAGCTGCTTGGCCCTGGGGACTTACTCAGTACTCATCTGTCTCTTAGCAAGTCAGCCTGCTGTCAGTTTGAACTGCACTGAAACCAGTGCAGATAATTTATTATTATCATTGTCTTTTTAATCAAGAAGTGTAGTCTTTTCCAGCTCAGCTAATCGCTATATTTCTCTTACAGAGGATGTAATTGTTTAGTGTTTTCTCTTCAGGTACTTCATGGCGTTCACCTCCTTCCTATGTAATTTGGATTGTGGCTGATTTTGTGAAAATGTGATTAATCTCGATTTAAAGGGCTAATCTTAATTTTAATGTTTCTTCTTTCTGTCTCATGATATTATACAAGGCAGTGCTTTGTACCCACTCATCTAAATTTTGACTGAGGCTAGGAAGTACACAGTGTGAAAAACAGTTTTCTCTATTCCAGATGTCTGGATGAGACAATAGTACCTTAAAATGTCTTTGGAGATTCTGGCTCCACCATAAACCTTAAAGAATTTAGCACATGCAGAAAATACCATCAGATTTTTGTTTTACCATAATGTTCTGGTAAAAACACACCAAAAAAAAAGTGTGTATCAGTAGAAGAGGGACAGTTTGGAAAAACTAAAGTAAATTCAGGAGCTTATAAGTTCTGGTCTTTTATAAATCAACAGATTTTTTTCTTCTGAAAAAACCATATCGTTCCTTCAAGGTAAAGGGTGAGCTGGTAAAGATAAGGGATGCTAAGTCTGTGCTTCTAGGTTAATTATTGTCTCTGTGTTCCTCTTTAGTATTTTTCAACAAAAAGCTTTATTCTAAACTGGTTTAGCTTTATGGAGCCAACCAATTAGTTTTTGAAATCTAATACAGAGCTTGAATCCCCTTGTAATCTTTTTGATAGTTCTGGAAGCAGAAGCCGGGGGCCCATTAACTCAGGTTAATACCTGAGTAGATCTGGAGCTGATGCGCTGTGTGTCAGAACCGCCATTTCACAGCAGTCTGCGCTGCCTCTGGTACTGAGAGTACGAAGCAGCAATAGCACAAAATGCTTGGTTTTATTGGAATCTATTGATTAAAAACAAATCACAACACCATATGAGAACATCTTAAATTTTATCCCACTGTCACTTCTGGATAAGAAAGGAGGAAAGATTTGCTAAATATTGTAAACAAACTTTGCGTCTGTGCTTCTACGTTGTCCATGATTATAGGAAAGCTTTTTTTTATATCCAAGCCTTTAATTTTTGAATTCATTGTAATTATAGCAAGATGAGTAATATTTTGGTTGGTTGTCAGAGCTCTTTGGTTCACTGAACAAGATGATCAAAAGATTTTTTTTTTTTTGCTTTCAGGTAAGTAACTTGCCAATGGTGAATTACCAAGTTTTCCACTAAATATCTTGGTGTGTGTATATATATATATATATATAGAATGTTTTCAAGAAAACCGATTTTTGGTAAAGATATTGTGATGTATGTATATAAACTTTCACAGACTACGTGGATACTTTCTGTCACTAGTGACACAGATGATATTTGTGTGCTGTTACCTCTGTCACATCCTTTGCAAATTGGTTTGTAACTTGCCCTTGAGGGCAGCTATTTCAATTGACTGTCGCTGGTTGTTATTTTTGGTTATGGGCTTCCAAAAGAGTATTTTCATGATAGAATTGTTCTGGTCTGTTTTTTGCTTTCTCCTGATGGACTGAAGAGAACTTCATTTTGTTGCATCATTTGAAATGAACTTCTAAAGTGTATTGGTTTTCTGTAAACTAGGTTTATGGAAATGTATTTAGCAGGGAAACTGAAGTTTTGAATTTTAAGAAAATGGTAGTGGCTGTTTTTGTAAAGAAGTAATGGTGCTATGCGAAGATATGCTAGAAGAAGGATCACCTGCTATTTTTAAATAAAAAAATCCAATGTAGAACATTACCTTTTATAGTACAACTCGTTTTTTTGAAGTATAGGTAGCAGAATTGAGATACTTTTTGAAACGAAACCTTTTAGCTATATGAATGGCATGAATTCTGTGTTTCTCTAAGAATTATTTTGGAGAGAATAAGGTAGATATTCAATACTCAGAGAGAGGAACAGATTTCTGAAGGCTAATTTAATGTCTTCAACAAAATGTTGATATGGTTTGAATTTTGTATTGGAATACAATGCAAAACATTTATTGAATGTCCAATTGTAAGTGTAAAAAGTGTACATGTTTATGCCAACTTTGTAGTTTGAGTGTTTTGTTGGTAACATTTTTATGCTGTTACACACACCTCAATTAGTGATGAACTATTCATGGTCTGTTTGTGTACTATTCAACACCTACTGTTGTTTATTTTTAAGTTTTCCCAAACTTAAAATAGTTAAGGCAAGATGATTTATGCTAACTGATACTATTAGCATATGAGGTTTTCTTTAATATTTCAGTATTTTTTTGCATTTTGGATTTACTTTTTGTATTTCTTCCTGCATTGGTGAAAAGTTTGGTATAGGTTATATTTCATTCCGTTTTACCAAGGAAGGAGACATTAACATTAAAAATAGTAGCAGTTTTGCCATTGAGTACCTATAGTTCTTGATAATATTCAACTTTAATATCAGTATTTTAATGTTTTTTATTCCTCTGAGCTTTCAAATGTTTGTAATTTTTTATAGACTATTGCTATCCATGTACTTCATTGACCAGATTATAAATTTTAGGTTCTATAGTTCATAGAAAACTGATAACATTATTAGAGTGTTAATTGTATATGAAATAATTTAGCAAAGAGAAGCTTATTAGAATAATTTAGTTACTCAGTTTATGTGAGACAAGGAATGGGCAAGGTAAAGAAAATCAGTCAGCAGTTCTTGTTGCAGTAAAGAATTCAGGTGAATCACTGGAATATATTTGTAGTGGCTGGAAAATGCAGAAATGCAAGATTGATTGCCTCCCCTTCTATTCAAGGGGCTTGAGAGGGCTAGAGGGTTTTAGGAGCCTGTTGTGTTGGACAGAGAGAACAGAACCAGACACCCCCTTGGTTTGGTGTATGAGTTTTTGTCACTTTTCGTTTTGGACACTTGTCAGATGTCCCTGAATCAGTGGAGTTCACTGTTTTGAGAAGCTATATCAGCAAAACCAGTAAAAGTTGTATACTCACTGCTGTGTAGTATTACAGCTGGTAAGTCAAGAGTCAGATATGTGCCAAAAGAAGTGCAAGGCAGGGAGCGGGAGCAAGGGAAGGGACTGAAGCAAGGATTGGCGAGGCAGGGAGTGAGACCATCATTTTCAGTCGTATTGTTCTGTTAAGTTGACTCAGCTGCCCATGAAGCTTTATGTTTAGCAAAAAACGCTCACAGGCCATGACTCTATTACTCTTGATTGTGGTTTAAATAGCTCTACAACACATTTTGTACCTGCATCGTGTTGGTGAGTGATTCTACAGTGGTGGTGTTGCTAACGTATTTAAGACCAGGGCTTGTGCTCAAGGGGACGTAGACAAGCTGGAGGAATGGGATAGCAGGAACATGAAGGAATTCAGTGAGGACAAATGCCAGACCTTTCCACTACAATTGCAGGGACTAACCCCTGCAGTAGTACATGCTGAGCACTTCCCTGGGTCTGTATCAGTGCTAGTGAAAAGGATCTTCTTGTCGTGGTGGAGAATAGGCCTATCATTTCTTCTGTATTGCACTGTCCCAGTAGAAGGGGCAGGCATTACAGCAGCAAAAGTGGTTGCTAATTTTTGCTCTACACTTGTTGGACATCATCTGAAATGCTGCAGGAAAGGTGTTGACAAACTTCAGTCTAGCAAAAGAGGATCAGGGGCTTGAGTTCCTAATAGGTGGTTTATTCAGCTTGGAGAGACCGAGGCTGATGGAGGTACCTAGAAGTGGTTGCCCATACCTATGAGGAGGTTACTGAGAAGGTGCAGCCAGGCTAAAGAACTGAAGTACAGTGTCATTAACATAGGAGCTTCTGATTAGAAAGAAAGGGAATACTTTTTCTCTGAAGGTTATTAAAGCACTGGTTCCATTTACCCAGGGAGATTGTGGGGGTATCCTTGGAGATATTAAAGGGGAGTTTTGATAAGCATTCAAATCTGATTTCAGTGTTGACTGTTTGAGCGGGAGGTTGCACTAGATGATCTCTAGAGAATTCCTTCTGTGATCTCTTCAAAATTGGTATAGAATAGGTTTCAGTAGTTAGGAGACTGTACACCAGTTTGTGTTCTGTAACTTTGGAATTAATCAACAGAGAGGAAAAAACTCAAGAGAGTAAAACAGGCATCAGTCATTTCTCCTAATGGAAGATTGACTACCAGGCAGGGGAGGAGTGCATACATTAGTTTAGTATTGAGAGAGAATCACTGAAAACTGTAAACAAATATGTTTTGAAATACTTCTAAAACACATTGTGCACTTGAGTTGTATTGCTAATGAGGTATCTCTTCAAAAGGAAACATCATGGGAATTATATAAAGAATTCCTAAACAACGCAGGTAGAACCAAGGTGCCGTGGTATGTACGATAGTTGTGCTGCTCCATTTATTCCTCAGCATTCTCCAGACCCAAAATGACCAAACAGCTATGTCTGGAAAACTCCAATGCGTCAATTGTCACCCATTTTTAATGAAGCAAAGAATGCACCTACCTTTTCCTAGGCATGTGCATAATGTCATATTCATTGTAGTCTTGTGTTCTTGTTTTGAAATGGGCAGGCCATAAACTATGGGCTTGAATGACATTTCATAAAATGATTGAGACCTTGTTTAATAATCAGTCAGTGTAAATTATGGAAATGTTAATTCAGCTTTGGAGAGCTTCTTATTATAAGGGTCTTTCTAAAAGTACTGCTTATTTCCTTATACTGCTTATTGTTTATTGAACATTTTAATATGCTATAAATTATTTTACTGCAAGAAGCAGTAAGAACTTATTTTTGGTTCTGGTTTTCAGTATGTGAATTGAATGTCATGGGGCTTTAAATGAGAGTGTTGGTCAGGACACATTAAATATGTTTTATATAAGTAAAGTTAGTGTGAGATTCTTACTTAGAGTTTGTCTTCTTTGCTGAGTAATTATATTTATTCTAGGTGTACATACATACACTGTTTGGATCAGTAAAATGGCGGTTCCTTTATTCTTGTGTTGTAGCATAGGGGTTGAAAAGAGGTACACCAGATCAATCCATGGAGTAAAATTAGAGAAATACACAGATGACCAAATTTGCAAAGATAAGTGTGGGGATGATAGGCTCAGCTATTGTAGTGAAAAATGAAAAGTTCCATTGGCCACTATAGAGAAAGGAATTGAGCTGGGACAGACTTGCTGTGACTGTGGCATGTGTTCAGAAACCCAGACAGAACATGATAGCGGAACCTGGCTGTGGATGTTGTTAGCAGACACTCTGACTTTTCAGCAGTCTAAATGTTAGTATAGCTGCTGTCACTTGGGAAAAGGCTTTGAAATCATCATAGACAGCTCTCTGAAAACTTAAACTCTGTGCACTTGCTATAAAGCAAGCAAAAAAAAGAGAGAGTAAGTGTTATGGAGGAAGAAAAATACTGCTATTACATAATGCCATGCTATACACACAATTTTGAGGCAGGTTGCAATTTGGTTTAGCCTTTCTCAGAATAGGAAAGAATTGGGAAAGATGATACATATGAGAGTAATAGTAACTCTTGGATAAAGATGCACCGAATTGATTAGCTTAGAACATTTCTGAGAAAGAAAAATTACATAAATTTAAAAAACCGGCACTGGGAAAACAGAGATGTTGCTACTTCTTGTTGAGAAAAAAAACTGTACAAACTTCAAGTACTGAGCATAAACTCAGTGTGCTTTCATAATGTACATTCTGGAATGCCAAACTGCATTCACCATGATGTAAAGACTACAAGTAAATTACTTGAAGGGGTTTCGGTGAATTAGTGAAGGATAAATCCCCAGGTAGCTATTACAACACCTTTTACCAAAGCCTGTGTGAGCCACCATCTGCAGAAAGCTGGGAGGATATACCACAAAAAGATTGCTGGTAGGTTTTGGTTTTTTTTTCTCTCCTGTGCTTTCTACATCTCTTCTCAAGCATATACTACATAGTGTAGTATATGGTATGGGAAATGGATGCTGTACCAGGTAGACTTTGGTCTTCCCTTGTGCTGAAGATAGTGTGTTCCATGGAGGAACCCAGAGTTGTGGAACTGTGTTGGAGCCTGAGGGGAAGTGTCCTACAGACTGATTATGCACATAGGGCAGATCCAACTTGCTCATTTTCTCTGAAATGCTTTGAACCCCATGTGGTGAAGTTCCAGTTAGATGTGATGGAGCCCTGGTCACAACTGGCAGCACAAAAGAAGGTGCAAGAGAATTTATTAGGTATAATGATACCTAGGAGGTACTTTGAGAAAAGAGTAATCTAGGCGAAGGGGATGTGCACTGTCTTGAAATAAATATAGGTTATTGTGATGTGATGTAAGGAGGATCTAGTTATTTAAACCTAGAGGTGTTGTAACACTAACAAGACAGAGAAGCAAATAAATCATACGATTCTCATATATAATATTACAGCAGCAATTGTGCTTGGTAAGGATATATTGAAAATTATGGCTGGACCAGAACACAAACAGAGTAAGAACATAGAAAAAAGTTCTGAAAAATCAAAAGAGGCTTGCAGATGAAGGAAACAAAATTTTTAGAAAGCTCTCAGAAAAAAATGTTGAGTGCTCACTGTCTTACCCTCTTTTATTATAGGTATACACAGATACCACACTCTCTGGGGCATGTCTCCAGAGCAACAAGTTCAAGTATTCAAGGTTTATACACTCCTACTAAACAGTGACTGGGTCAGACTTCTCAGAAACTGCTACTGCAGCACGTGCAGTTTCCTGTGTGCAGAAAGACATTGAATAGTAATTGGATAAAACAAAGACTATCCTGGGGCTGTAGGGTCTCCAGCAGAGAATTCTCTCATATTAGACAAAAAGAATCTTGATCCAAGTTGTTCTTATCTACCAGTGGTCATTTGTATTTATTTGCAGCTTCTGGAAGAGGAATGTAAAGTGTTTCTGACTGTGATCACACTTAACACATTTGGGACATTTTTTTGAAGGCAGGTTTGAAACTCCTTTCAAGATGTGGAAATCACTGAATCATTGAAACCACTTTTAGCCCTGTGCACCAAATTCTACCTTCTGGTGGTGTTCAAGGATATCAGTGAACAAGGTTCAGATTTTTTGAAGGGACTGTTCCGGTGTATTTACAAGAGGAAAACTCTTGGCTATGGAATTGAAAAGCTAAATGATGGACATGGAAGTTCATTGAAGAAATGCTTACTGAAATATCCTTGATGCAGCCAGTAAAGAGACGTGTTACTGAGACATTAAGAAGGAAATAATCCTTCTGAACCAGTCAAATGCTTTCTGTACATTGAACATTGTAATAGGATTCTTAATGTTTCTTGGTAACTTAAATGACATTTAAAAGGTGGGTCGTAGTGTGACAGAGCAGTTAAGTATTGATCTGATGATCTAAAATGAATTCAGTTATTGGCCTATGATGGCAAAAAGGCCAAGAGATTCATAAAGCTGTGAAGCCTGTGAATTGTTAATAAACCCATGTAGTATTACGGAGATCTAGTATATAGGTAACTTGTACCCATACAGGTAACTTGAACAACTAAGGAATTATAGATTGTTTATATTCCTTAATAGGTTCTGAATTAAAAAAGGAAAAATATCTTGGGTAATGGTGTGATTATCAGGATGGACTCTTTCATTCAGTGAGTAGCTGTGGGCAAAAAAAAGATAGCGATGTGGTAGGAAGCATAATCTCTGGAGTGGAGTGCGCAAGTATGTGTGTGTGCCTGATTAAGATACACTGTTCAGTGTTTACCTTGAAAGGCTGATGGAATTAAGACAACTCTCTAACATGTGGTAAAACAAAATAATAATGAGAAGCTTGGGGAACCTCTGCTTCCCAACCTTTTTCTTTTTCTCCTTTTCCCCTACCCCTTAAAGAAAGACTTGTCGATGATATGATAATTTACCTTAGATAAGAAGTGAGGAGAAATGGATTCAAAGTTTATAAAATATAAATGGTAAAAGGGAAAGCATGTTGGAAGATTAAGTTCTTGTCATATACAGGAGTGTGTTACACCATGAAATTAAAAGATCAGGAGTTGGTTACAAATGCTTCATTTTTTTTTCCCTGTAGAATATTTTTAGTGTGTTGTTGCTTGCTATAATGAATTGTTAAGCCCAAAGTGTGAAGACAGTTTTTAAAACCATAAATGTCGTGGGTACCACAGAATTTAGGTTTTTGATTATTAAAAAAGGGTGCAAATAACAACAGTCTGATAGAGATCAGTAAGAGAATAATTTTGGGTACATTATTCAACAAATGTCTGCATCAGAGTCTTGTTATCATACAATGTAATTTCCACTGATTCGTGTTAAATGGAATTGTTGACTCAGTAGACAGCTGACATTCTGTGTTTTGGTAGTCCTATATTACTGTAATGGTTATTGTCTTAACTTTTTAGGCACTTAAGAAATATATTCCTACTTTTGATTTCTGAATTAATAGTTAAAACTGGTTCTGCTTTGCTTTATGGTATATAAACTTGCTTTTTAATATTTATTTTTCCTCCTCTTCTAAGGGTTATGTACTGAAGGTCTGTACCGTGTTAGTGGGAATAAAACAGATCAAGACAACATTCAAAAACAGTTTGATCAAGGTAATCAGAGATTTTATTATGTAATGCCAAAACAGAACATGAATTTTCTGTGGATTTATCACAGTGCAATATGAAAGGATTGAACTTTCAAACCAACTTCCATAGCACTGTGTCCTTAATGCTCTGGTGGGTTGTGTTGATATAGTCCAGGTTATTATCAGTGAAACTCCAGGGATGGGAGGGGAATCTTTTTGCAGCTGGCTTAAGTGCTCTTAAAATATTATCTAGGTGGTATTTGAAGGTTTGAAAGAGTTCAAGTGCAACCTTAGCTGCTCCTTGTGTTAACAGTTCACCAGTCCTAGGCATTAAGGCATTCACTTCTGCTTCTTATGCCCCACTAATAGTAATTCTTGATACTTCAGTGAAACCTCTCTTGAATAATATGCATTAACGATTCAATCTGGATAATTTCTAACACGGCCTTTGTCACTGTAGAATATAATGAAATGTGATTTGTAGTTTAGGCTCTTTACTTTGATGTGTTTATATTTTAAAATGAAAACATTTATTAAAAATACTTGGATTTTAATAATAAAGTTGAGTCTGTGAAAAATAGTAAAATATCTCCTAGATGTTAAAGAAAATAAATGTGCTATTTCTTTATGCCTTGCTTTGCTGTTTAGCAGCATTTTGGGAAATAGAACTTATAACTCTTTACTGGACAAAATTGATTAATCAGAAGCCAGTTAATGACAAATACAAAATCATTCAAGTCTTCATGGAGAATTAGACAACTTTATTTTTCTGATCTTCTCCTGTTTTGTAATATTCAGATTTTCTTTTATTTGATTTCTTGTAGGTTGGTGTGATAGCAGCTTTTCAATAGGTTCACCTTTTCCTTCCTTATTTAATAATCATTTGGCAAAATTTTAGTTTTCAGTGTTCTGAATAAATTCTTGTTTTTATAAGGAATGAAACAGTAGGTTTTACTTACACTGCCAATTTTTAAATTTTGTTTTGCAGATCATAATATCAGTCTAGAATCAATGGGAGTAACAGTGAATGCCGTGGCTGGGGCTCTTAAAGCTTTTTTTGCAGATCTGCCAGATCCATTAGTTCCTTACTCTTTGCATCAAGAGTTGTTAGAAACATCAAGTAAGTAATAAACAACCTTTTCTTGATTTAATTGTTATTTCCATTGCCCATATTGCTATTTTTACTTCATTGTAAGTTGAAAGGACTATCTGCCCTGAATATTTTTTAAATTCGTTAGACACATGTATTTTTTAATATTCTTTAAAATTAGAAGAACTATATGTAATGAGATGAATGTAATACATTTATTTTTCAAAATAAGTCTGTAGCCTATTTCTCCTTTTCTTAGAAAGTTTAACTGGGAGACATCTACTTTTTTCCATTTTTTCCTGAGTGATAAAAATGATGAAAGCTCTTGGAGCAGCTTTGCAGTTGTCAATGGGAAAAACCCCTTGAATTCATAAAGTCTTACATTCAAAGTAGACTTTAAAAATCAGACACATCTATGGGATATTATGGTAATTCTCTAATTCTCTTAGATTTTTTTTTCAAATTATTTTTGAACTCTTATAAGATGCTTAGTTTTGTTTGCCTTGCAAACATTTTTCAGATGTTTCATAGTATACCTGTCTTTGAAATCAGTGTCTCGTGTTGGCAGCAAGCTGTTGAACAAAACAACCACCACAGTTTTTTACAGAAGATGACTGTGATGTACAATATTCCAAGTATTTTGTGTTCAAAACACGGAAGCACTAGTGTAAGCCTAAGGCTTGGGCCAGGACTTGATTTATATATTAGCTCATTAGAAATGTTGTATTTTCTGATGATATCTGTAAATAGCTATTTCTGGTATTTCTGCTGTACTTTTCAGGCATATTGCTTATTTAATGTAGTTACTTTAGTTTTTTTTTTTTTCTTAAAAGTGTAACAGTTAAATTCCAGTCAAAACATAAAATAGCTTAGAATAGAAGTGTAATTACGGTTTTAAAATGCCATTAATGCGGCTTTATATTTATATTTGGGATATACTGGACTGTATTTAACATTTTTTCTATGAAATTAGGGTAGATCAAAGTTCTTTTTAGCAATACGGTCAAGTAATAGAGGGGAACTTGTCTTCTTTTTTATGATATAAATCATCATTGATTAGAAGTGTATTCTGCAGAATATATGGATCCACAGCATTAGTTGCTGGGTTTTTGAAATAAAATTGTCATTTTATTTAAAAAGGAAATTGTTTCATATTTATTTATTTGTAAATATTTATTTCATATTCATTTCCTACGTGTTGGTTATTTCCTGTTTGAAGCATGAATAATATCCTTTGGGCCTATGGAGAATTCCTGTTCTTCTTTAGGCAGCATATTTAAAATAGCTGCAGCAGCCCTATTCTTAATTTTTAATTATTTAAATAACTGTGAAGTTTAATAATATTCTAAGGTCATATGAATGTCCTTCTGTCATAACATTTTGCAAGCAGAGGCAACTCTAACAGGAAATGACCCTGCCACATTACTATTCTACAAGCCAACTGTAAGCTAGTCAAGTAATTATTTTCTGAACACAGAGAAATAATTCTGCTTAAATTCAGAAAAATATTTTTGTGCTTAGTTAAACTTGCAGTGGCTGTACTTAGTGTGCTTAGAATAAGAAGGAAAAACTCTATAATAAAAAGGTTACTCTATGGAAATAGGAATTTTATTAAATATTTTCTCACTTGATATTTCTTTGTGGGTATCTTACCTGTACCATTATACTAGGAAGAAGACTTAGCAACACTTTATTCAGTATGTCTTTCTAGATGTGTCAGAAAATGTCACTTATTTCTATAGAAATCACGGATAAGACAGAACGGCTACACGAGTTAAAAGAGATTGTGAAGAAATTCCATCCAGTGAACTATGATGTCTTCAGATACATAATAACACATCTAAACAGGTTTAGTATTTTTCAATTTTGTTTAAGTTATAACAGTTGCAAAAATTGTGTTTTTTAACAATGAATTATCTACTAGAACTGAAAATGTAGAAAAAGAAATTAGGATTTACAGTTGAATAATAGAGTCTTGTAGATTTGCTTCTTACTCAGCTGAAATGAAATTATTCTCTGAAATCCACTGAATGAGATCAACTGTATTATTATTGAGGTTATAAGAGATCTTTGGAGAGTGTTTTGTTCAACCCCATTGCTTTGACGGAGTCAATCACAACAGATTGCCCAGGATGGTGTCCAGTTAGGTTTTCAGTATCTGCAAGAAGTGAGACTCCAGTCTCTTAGAACAGCCTGTTTCAGTGCTCAGTCGCCCTCACAATAAAAAGTGTTTTCTTACACTAAGAGAATTTCCCGTGAGTGTTTGTGCCTGTTGCCTTTTGTCCTGTCATTGAACACCGCTCAGAATTCTGAGTCTCAGTTCATCTTCTTTACACCCTCCTATCAGATATTTAAAACCAATAATGAGACTTCCCCTGAGCTTTTCCAGGCTAAACAATCTTAACATTCTCAGCTTTTCCTCATCTGAGGGATATTTGATCTCTTAATTATGTTCTTCTTAATGTCCTTTCATTGGGCTCATGTGGGTTTGATATTTTTGAGTTTGAGAAATTTTAACTTGCTAGCAGCTGCTTTTTTCCAAGGAAAAAATATCTCAAAGAAGCTGCTTCTTAAAACAATCTTAGTAAACAACTGTTCTTTTCTCAAAACAATTTTCTCCAAGTAGTGTTTGTCTTCCTAGTTCTGTTTCTGTAGTTTAACCAGTGAGATTAGAGAAGTATCGTTTCTAGTCACCAATCATGTTAAGTCTGTATCGGAACACCTTATAAAAGGTAGTAAAAATTAGACAATAAAGCCTTCTCTATGCTCCTTGCTTTCTGAAAATATTTAAAGCCATTTCTTTTTTCATGTCCTACAACGACAGGCTCACTCCAGTGTGCAGTTGTGCTGGAGGGTCCAGAGGTGGGTCCCAGCCTGCAGGTGTGGCCTTTGCAGAGCTCAGGAGAGGGGAACGATCGGGTCCCCAGCCCTGCTGGCAGCTCTCCTAATGCGGCCTGGGGTGCTGTTGGCTGCCTTTGCCTCAGGGTTACCTGGCTGACTCTGGCTCAGTTTGTGTTCCTTCAGCACTTTCTTGTCTTTCCCTGTGCTAGGTTACTTTTCAGCCAGGCAATTTGGTGTATAGACATATATACAAGCTTTTCATGACATTTAATTTTTCTGGATTACTGTCCATGAGTTTGTGTTTCTTCAGGTATTTGTAATGATCTAACTGAGCCTGTAGTACAGGGGTAGAAATAAGAAACTTTAACTATCCTACTTAGACCAGACAGAATGTAGGTACTCTCTATTTGCACTTTCCACAGAATGTGTAAGATTTTGGTATTTAGGTACCTATTTTTACGCTTCTGTCCATCACATATACAACTTGCTTAACCTTTATAAAGTTGTCCATTTTCCTTTTCAGAGAAATGGATCAATTTTTCCATTGTATTCTTGTCCAGTACAAATTCAGTCCTAAAATAGATAAACCATATCAAATGAACAAATGCCCATATTACAGAACTTCCAGATGTACTTGCAAGTATCTAAAGTAAAACTAAACATCTCAGACTTGGCACAGGTATTAGTTACCTGAAATGTAAATTCTTAATCAACCTGATAGAAATTTTTGTCAAAGAATGGCAATCTTGGAACTGTCAAAAGTCTTCATCTGGTCACCTATTGGCATAGAACAGCTGAATGTACAATGTCAGGTGCCTGGATTGCTGCATGTAAAAGAGCTAATTTTAATTTTTAGAGCTAAACATAATTTTAAAAATTCCTGAGTGTGTTCTAATACATGCATATCTACAAACAAATGAAACATATTAATCATGGAATTTACTGGAGAGCATAAGTGATGTACATTGGCCTTTGCTTTCTGGTCTGGTCTTCTCTCTCTTAATGATGAGTGATTTACATTGCAGGTTGCTAGTAACAACATGATCTTTTCTTAAAGCAAGGCTATCATTGTTTGTCTCATTTGCAGTGTCAGGTAATTGCATTCCATTCAACAAGAAATCTGCTTGGATGTAAGCAATTGCATATATAGAAAGAGGTGGATTCAGCTGTATACAGATATTAAAGGCAACTTGTAGCTAAATTGACAGTCTGTATTTATTTTTAAGACTTTAATTTGTGGTAAATTACTGCTGGTATATAATTAAAATGGAAATGTTTGCCAGATGAATTGTTCATTTAATGAGGTAAAGCAGTCTTATACATGATGAAAGAGCTCTCATCACAAGCTAATGTTTTAGATGCTTTGTTTTTACATCCTCCATCATTACAGTAAATTATGTGCTATTGTTGTATATTTAGTAATGATTGGTGATTGATATTATTTTGGTGTGTCCACAAGCACAAAACCTGGTTGTTGAAACAAAAAATACAGGTATTATCCACATTGTATGACCAGTAACCATAAGAATGTAATAAATGGCAACAGTGAGATAAATTTTTTGTTAGTGTGGTAAGCAAATTTCTGAGCATTTCAGGTAATTGTGGTTGATTTACTGTAAGCAGAAGTGAGCTTTTAAAACAGGATAGGGTTGGATTAACATTGGCTGTTAGATACTAGTTGTGTTTTATACACTTTCTTTGGTATCAAGACCCTTCATACATAAGGACCAAAATGGCATAATATGCTTCTGAAGTCTGGGAAGACACCAGCTTTTAAAGTCTGATCAGAGTGGGTTTGCAGTCTGAAGTTCCTGAGACTAGGCCGTGGAGGAAGTGGGCAGGATCAAGGGAGACATGTCATTTTTCATTTTGAGTGAACTTAGAAGAAGGTAAATGAGCATTTGCTGAGCACTTGGAAGAAGATTCTAAAGCAGTTAGAAAAAGTTTGGTAGGAGACCAACATACAGGTTTGGTAGGGTTTTGTTTACTCTTAGAAAGTACAAAGGTAAAGTTGAAGCACAGGAGGGAATGCAGTTGGTGGTTCATTTTGTTTAATCTGATCGTGGGCTGTTGTTGGGGAAGAGGTGCAATGCCTTTCTTTTGTTTCTCACCTCTAGCCATAGGTTCCCATTGCTTCATTTATTTAGTCTAATGATTGTGAAGATACAGCATTTTAATAATAATACTAAGCAAAATGTAGCTTACATTTATTCTTTGATCTTTAAATTAACTTAAAATGTGGGGTTTTTTTAGCAAAGAGATTATGAATTTTACTGCCACTCAGAAACAGCATCCAAATGTCCTTTGGACCAAACTTACTCAAAACAGATTGAGAGGCAGTATTTGTATACCTTCACACCATTTTTATGCTTTATCGTTACCATTATACATCCACTGTAAATGAGTGGAAATATTTTCTTATAGTGTTAATTCTAGTGTTTACTATGGCTTTCACAGCTCTTGAATCTACGGACTACAGCCAGCTGTCAGAAATTCTTGTGGGCTGCTCTCGTTAATCATCAAAATTGTAACTGACAAATTTCTGAAGCTTTATTTTCTGTCTATTTCTACAGGACAATTGTAGCTCTGCTACCTTCGTGATATCTACTGTAATACAGGAAATGCGTGTTCCCGGCTGAATGCATATCTTAGATGTTTGCCAGATGTATTAATACGTGATTTTTCATGCATCTTTCAGTAATTACTTCTAGATAAAATTGTGATGCCAGTTGAGAATGCAGAATATTTTAGAAAACAAAATACCCTGGCTGTTTCTAGCCTATTGCTGTGAAAAGCATTTTGTTTTTTCTTAGTAGGTATTTAATTGTAGATGATAAATTTGGTAACAGGATGGTTTGTTATGCGTTGGAGAGTTGGTTGGTTGGTTGGTAATACTATTGCAATAATGAATTTAGATAATAAGTGAAGAACCTGTTTTGGTTTGTTTATTATTGTTGTTCAGAATGCTGGTGGAATGTTGAATTTCTTTCTTGATTAAAAGCTTAATCAAGAAAGTCCAAATCTGGAAATGACATGGTTTCTAAATTTACTTCTGCATAATCGCATAAAATATTCAAGGTCAATTCTTTTAATGTATTGCTGGAGGAGAGGAACAAAAATCTTGAGGTTGTTTAGTAATAATGCCTACAGTTAGAGTGCTGTGAGAAGATTTCTAGTTGATTGCATACTAGTTTTAATTCACTCTGCATATCATTCTCGTTTCAGGGTTAGTCAGCAATATAAGACCAACTTTATGACTGCTGATAACTTATCGATTTGTTTCTGGCCTACTTTGATGAGACCCGATTTTGAAAACAGAGAGTTTCTTTCTACCACCAAAATCCACCAATCGGTGATAGAGACCTTCATTCAACAATGTCAGTTTTTCTTTTACAACGGGGAGATTGTAGAAGCACCCAACCCAGTGGCTTGTCAGCCGCCGCCTTCCAACCCAGTGCAGATGGTGGAGCCCATGGTGCCCCTGCAGCTGCCCCCGCCGCTGCAGCCTCAGCTGATTCAGTCGCAGCTACCAGCAGACCCCCTCGGTATTATATAGACAGAAGATGATTGCAGGCAGCCTGGCGCTGGGCAGTAGAGACAAGCTATAGACATGCATGTTTCAGGATACAGTAATGTACTTCATATTTATGGAAAATAATTCCCATCCAGCTGATTGGACATCTTTTTGTTATATCCTGTACTGTGTTCCTCATTTGTACACGCTGCAGATAAAAACTATGTGATAAGCATGACTGGAGAGGTTTAATTTTTAAAAGCAAAAATAGCTATAAAGTACAAAGCTGCTGCTGCATGATACCTTATTGCAATCACTATATCATTCCTGTGACGGTTTGTCACAATATATTGTGAATAAAATTTTTCTATAGAAATTAAATGATTTAAAAAAATTACATTTATGAAACATTCAATGCTTACAGCCTGCTTTATGGCTGGTTTTTGTTATTTAACATGCTATTTTTGGCAATTTTCTTCACATTCAAGCATTCTGTGTAAACAACTAAAGCCCAGCTATAGTTTATTTTGTAATCTCCTGGCTACTTATGTGACTTTATGCTTAGGGTGGTTTATGGAAGAATGCAAAATGCACTGTTGAGAATTTTACTATCCCTCACCATCCATCTTATAAGTAAACCTGTGGACAGTTTAAGGGTGGGTGAATTTGCTTATTATTTCTTACAGCACAATACCAAGGACATGCTTGATGTAAAAGTGAGTTTCAAATATTGTACAAATTTTTGATGTTGCCTACTTATTTCTTTATGTTCCGTTACTGAACTAAGCATTTTGTAAAACTGTTAATTCTGTAAACAGCTGCATGTTTAAAAGATCATTGATGGTCTTGTAAACTTAATCTAATATATTTTAGATATTTTAATTTTTCCCACTTGGGAATACATGTAGTGTTTAGAAAATAGTTCATGACATTTTCATATAAGGTTATATAACTTTTCATACATAAACATGACTTTTGTTGTAGTAAAATTCTCTAAACCAAACAATGTTTTAATCTAGGACTTCAATTAATCTATTCTTTAAATCTATTTTTATGTGACCCTCTAAAGATATACAAAAATGCATTGCTAATACATGGCAATAAATACTTTGGGTACTGACAATTAACCTCTTTGGAGTGTGTATATATAAAATCACATAAACTTGTATTCATATTTTTTTCCTGTGGTATGTTGTACTAAAATTTCAAATTACTCTTTTTTTTCACCATATTTTTAAATTATCTTTTTTTTCCCATTTATTTTACTTTTATACTGGTACCAATTTTGCTGTAAAAGAATGCTGCTTAATTTAAACAAATCTTTTGGTTAAATATTTTGATAGTGGTTAAAAAAATTAGAAGGTTACAAATTGTAGCAAAGGGGAGACCGTAGATAAACACTACCTGTGAGACTTTTCATAGCAGCTTTTTTTCTTTCATGCTTAAAATGTACCTTTTTAGGTCTGCAAAGAAGAAAGTTTTGGCTTATTCAGCTGCTAGAATGTTTTGTGTAGTTTAAAAAAAAAAGCTTTATGATGGTCACTGTTGTAATCTTCACTTATAACAAGATTTAAGATCGTCTTGTATGTATTATAGTAAATAGATGATTTTGAGAATTAAGGCTTTTATTAAGAGATTGATTTGCTCCATTTTCCCAAAATAAAAATTGCCTTTCCCACTTATGTCCTAGGTATTGTACTTCTAATGACTTGGATTATCATTCTAGATTACTAAAATACCATAAACCTGGCTGCTGTTTGAAGTACATGTATATTATAAATTATCTTGATATTGTGTTATATTCTTGCAAGTAATTATCTTTTTTAAGAAAACATAAACAAAAAAGAAAAGTCAACCCTACTCCTATTGCAAAGCACACAGGAACTAATAGTACAATAAAGTCTGTCCTGTAAATTGTAGTATTCCTAACTTGTTCTACTTTACCTGTTGTCTATATAGCTTTTATTTATAGTTTTCAGTCTAATCTTGGCATGTTTAGCAAAGAAAACGAAACTTCAAGAGTTTTATAAACTATTTCTAGGTTGCTAAAGAATTTATTTTTCTACTGTATATGGCATAGACAAAGCATCACCTGTACAGGAAACAAGTCTATTTCTAATAGAAGTAAGCTTAAAAATAAATGCCAGTCATATCCATATTTAAAAATTCCATCTCTAAAGTATCTCCAGTCTTTGTAATGTGAATTACATTTTAAACTTTCTATAAATTCCAAGTTTTTTTTCCATAATATTTAACTAATCTTTGAATACCAATTTTTAGAATGATTTACATTCCATTTCATGATGAACTTTCATGTTGAACTTTTTGCAGTATTTGCAGTACCATTTCTTTGTGTATGATGTTGTGGCTAAATGGCCAAACCACCATTATTTTTAAGAATCTTAACACTTCCGTTCAGCCGTATAGAAAAGGGTTCTTGCATTTACTGGCTAAACAGAGGAGTAAGAACGCATGGCATGTGGCGCCTGCTTGTCACATGGAGGAGTCCCTGCATACTGTTTGCATTATGGAAGTGTTGTATGCAGGAATGTGGATGTGTGTGTATGTGTAATATATACACTTGGAGGTTTTTTATCTGTGTGTTTATGCAGACATGCATGCACATACACCCACGTAGTAAAGTTTTTCAAATATACTAGGAAATTAAACTGTGGTTATTAAAGATTTTTAATAGAGCTTTCTCTCTTATTATTTTTATTAGTGCTATAAAATGAGGAAGCATGTTACTATATCCAAATTCCTCATACTTTGGCTCATGTAGACCCTTCTAGTTTTAATGAAAATCTAAACACTAATAACTATATTTTTGAAGTGAGCATTTTTACCGTAATATCTATCTTGATAAAGATACAAATGTATATTACTTTGATTGAGCCATCTCAGTGACACTTTATGGAGTAGATTCTTTTTTTATGTTATAATGGTATAGGCATACGGCGATGTGCTGTCTTTCACTGTTCTAGGAATTCTAAAATCCCAGACCTGAGTTTCAGAAGTGCCATTTTAAGTGATGTTTAACAGGTTATTTCAAAAATCCTTACCCTTCATGATCTTGTGGAATTTAAACTCATATAGTGTAAATAGATTGCAGATGTCAACTTCAGTGAAAAGAAACTTTGTTGTTGTTATATGTTTTCTCCTTTATTTGAATCCTGATTGCTAGGAATTTATAGGTATGTTTATTTTTAGTTGCTGGAGTTTAGCTTCCCATATTTATGATAAACATAGAAAAACTATCAATTGGAGATTAAAAAACCAGGCCATAGTTAATGTACTTATTTCATTTTTTTTTTCAGTAATTGTGATGCTGTTTGTCAACTGCAAAAATTGCACACATTTAAAAAAAATTTCAAGTAAAAATTTTGTTCTTTGTTTATAGTGTAATCTNAAATCAAGAACTACCCTATTTGAATGAGAATAGAGATGATTTCAAAGACAACCTGTGCAGATTTATATATATATATATATATATATAATAACACATTCAGATACTGGAGCACTTCAACCTCAATTAGGATTCATCTTACATGTAATTTACTCAGTGTGCAAATCTCAGTTATTTAGAGTGCTTTATCAAAAAACAGCTCTACTGAATCTGACTGAATATAATGCCCTGTTCAGATTCAAGTTTCTGACGAGTAGCTGCCCCAGAGAACCAAAGTGTAACATCAGTGATCACTTGTGTCAGATTCAGTCCTTCAGTTAATCCATGGTTTCCATGGAATCAGAAAGGGATGAAGTTAATGTGTCATCATTAGTGAACTGAACACTTCCTGCCTTTCCTTACTGATTTCTTTCCCAAGTGTGTAGTTAGTGCATCTTATGGCTATTTCCCATGGGTTTCTGTCATCTTCCTTATAGAATACAATGCATGTGTGTTTAGAGCTGAAATTTTGTTGCTGAACTGAGTGTCACTGATGCCCAGCTGACAACGTCGTGCTTTTATATTGCAGAACAGGGTTTAGTGTACTTGATTAGTAATAATTTGACCATTACTGATTCTTGTTTGGTGTGATTTAGAAAACAGGAAATGAAACTGTCACTGAATGCCTGCAGTGCAGCAGCTGTGGTTTTTTCAGTTTTATAGTGTGATAATAGCAAAAGACTGTTGCTGCTTCCACTTAGAAGCCGTTTGAGAAAGAGCGAAAAGGAAATCCTGTAGTGAGTCTAACAACTGCATGTCAGTGCTTCAGGGTTAGATGTGCTGACTTCCACAGTACCTCTGGCTGCCTATGTGACTGACAAATTTCTGCAGTGTACGTGTAGCTTGTATTTTCCCCAAAATTGTGGTATCATGATCTGTTTGTTCTTGCAGATCTGTCTGCTTCACGACTGGAAGTGAAGGGAGGGCAAAATGGCTACTCTCATCAGTTCCTGCAGTTCTCAGCTTTGTCAGTAGTGAGAATTGTCAGGGGCTTCTAAATTGCTTTTGTAGTGTTTTACCGAAGTAGAAAACTT
>WBMY01006001.1:0-70826 GCA_013397315.1 Donacobius atricapilla | reverse complement strand
TTGTTGTTATATGTTTTCTCCTTTATTTGAATCCTGATTGCTAGGAATTTATAGGTATGTTTATTTTTAGTTGCTGGAGTTTAGCTTCCCATATTTATGATAAACATAGAAAAACTATCAATTGGAGATTAAAAAACCAGGCCATAGTTAATGTACTTATTTCATTTTTTTTTTCAGTAATTGTGATGCTGTTTGTCAACTGCAAAAATTGCACACATTTAAAAAAAATTTCAAGTAAAAATTTTGTTCTTTGTTTATAGTGTAATCTTTTGTTGCTACATCAAGAGAATACTGCAGTGAATTAAATATCAGTGAAGCTTATTCTGTATAAAAGATGCAACGAATAAAATACTAAGATGCTTACTGTGTATAATGTTCAGTTTAGTTGCCTACTAAATTTTTAAAGGCAAAAGCACCCCATCTTTCACAGACACAAAAATGAAATTTAGCAGTGAATCTTGCTAAAGTAAGAGTGCAGTGTGTGTTTAAGTTTTTCTTGGGTGGGAGGCTGTCTCTCATGGGTCTCTTAAATTTATTTTTCCTGTGGAATTTTTAAACCCTGAAGTAAAAACTGGGCTTCTAGGGTCAGCTTTAAGTCATCAGAGTTGTACATTATTGGTCATAATTCTGCTAATTATATGGGAAAAAAAACCAGCTTTGATAGTAGTACAGGTGGTAGTTCTCATGTTTGCAGTGTCTGCGCTTACTTAGTTTTTTCAGAACACCTTGAGTCATATGGCTGGTGCAGAAATAACTGCACGACTTTCCTGATGGTCTTCAAATCTGAACACTGTTCAGGNTTCCTTACTGATTTCTTTCCTAAGTGTGTAGTTAGTGCATCTTATGGCTATTTCCCATGGGTTTCTGTCATCTTCCTTATAGAATACAATGCATGTGTGTTTAGAGCTGAAATTTTGTTGCTGAACTGAGTGTCACTGATGCCCAGCTGACAACGTAGTGCTTTTATATTGCAGAACAGGGTTTAGTGTACTTGATTAGTAATAATTTGACCATTACTGATTCTTGTTTGGTGTGATTTAGAAAACAGGAAATGAAACTGTCACTGAATGCCTGCAGTGCAGCAGCTGTGGTTTTTTCAGTTTTATAGTGTGATAATAGCAAAAGACTGTTGCTGCTTCCACTTAGAAGCCGTTTGAGAAAGAGCGAAAAGGAAATCCTGTAGTGAGTCTAACAACTGCATGTCAGTGCTTCAGGGTTAGATGTGCTGACTTCCACAGTACCTCTGGCTGCCTATGTGACTGACAAATTTCTGCAGTGTACGTGTAGCTTGTATTTTCCCCAAAATTGTGGTATCATGATCTGTTTGTTCTTGCAGATCTGTCTGCTTCACGACTGGAAGTGAAGGGAGGGCAAAATGGCTACTCTCATCAGTTCCTGCAGTTCTCAGCTTTGTCAGTAGTGAGAATTGTCAGGGGCTTCTAAATTGCTTTTGTAGTGTTTTACCGAAGTAGAAAACTTAGAGAGTAAGTAAGTCAACTGTAGAGTTGATTGATACTGAGTGCAATCAACTGATGAAGCATATCGAAAAAACCTAAGTTGTACTATCAAAGTGCAGGTGGTGTGGTTTCCCCTTGAAGGCTGCACTCTCTGTACTGAAGGCTCTGTACTTGACAGTGTGACCTGAGTTTCTGCAGTAACAACTCTTGGTCACAGAGATCCTGTGCAAGTTGGGCATAAAGAAGAGATCAAGAAGCCTTAAAAAAAAGATAAACACAAATCTGAACAGCTGTCTCTGAAAATATTTAGATGAAATTATTAAACATAGAGGGTAGTAAAAACATAAATATGGAGAATGAAATGTCCATGGTTGATTATTGAAATATGTATGTATATATGCATGCTTTTTTAAACTTAGTAAAGAAGTGGATGTTGATGCAAGGGTTTTAATATAGTAAAGGCGGTCAGGCAGCTACGGGTAGATACTGTTTACAACTCAGATATAAAGTTTTGAAAAATGAATGTTGACAGTTGTATCTAATTTTGGTACTGTATTGGTGAATTGTCTAGCTCTAACATTAGTTTAATTTTATTACCCTATTATCTTGTGGTCACAGAAATAAGCTTGATTTTATGTCCTTTATGTAACTGTTATGAGTTGGAAAGTTTCTTTTCACTTTTTCACACAGATAACTGCTTTTTGACTTAAAGCTAAAACTTGAAATTTATAACATGATCATAGTACTTGTCTGCTGTAAAACAGACCAGGTCCCACAGAAGGTTTATAAAAATGTGGCAATACTCATTTTTGTCTCCTTTTGTCTGCACTTTTATGTGTGTGCTACAGTTTTGGGGATGCACTTGTTTGTGTCTGGAGATTTCTGATTGCTAGCAGGTAGATACCAGGGTGTTTCCTTTCCAAATCCTAACCTGCTTTTTATAAAAGAGTGCTGGAAAGACCAGCAAGGAAACCATTTAAAAATGGTGAAGGATAGGTATGAGCTCTCAGCACATCGATGAGGTGAAGATGCTCATCTCGACTGGGCTTGTTTTCTGTGCCAGAAGTTTGTGTGTAGGGTGCTTTTAGGCCTTCCACTGATAGTGTAAAAGAGAGGAGGAGGTGGAAAAACTCTTTCCTATATACCTTTGTCTTTACCCTCAAGGGTGAGTGTTACTCTTACAGAGTTTGGGGCACAAAGTTCTTCATGTCCAGTCTGGGGTTTTGGCCCCACAGAGTCAAGAGTAGCGCATGGCCTTCACCTGAACTTGGCACACCAAAGCAGTGGGGACATACATCTGAGCCTTAAATTGTTCATCAGCATCCCTGCTCCTGAAGCATGCTGCCCTGAGAGTTTTGTTGGTTTTTACTTTACAATAGTCTTGAACACTATTACCACCACGATCTGCAGGTCCAAGTGTTCTTTAGAGGATACAAAGGTTCTCTGACCTGAAATACTTCTGAGGAAGTAGAAATCAAGCTCTGTTCTCCTTGGGAGTGTGCACGGTACTATCAAGTATTATTTTATCTCTTCTTTTCAAAGAAAGCAGTTTCTAAAAAGTCAGAGGACTGAACTGTTATCTGTCAGAGGTGTGTTTTTGTAGCATGATAGTGACACCATGAGGTAAATGCCCAGGTCATTCAATGAAGGCGTTGAAGATGTGAATCCTGCTGGAATCACTTGGAAGACTGTGGCAGAGTAAGTGGATTGTAGAACAAATTCTCAGTCATGGCTATAGTTCCTCTTTGAAGGAAACTTAATACTTTGTTTTCTTTTCTATCCTTCAGGAGGGGCATAAACTGGTGTGCATGTAGTACGATTGTCAAAGCTCTGACGCTGTTGGGAAATGGGCAAAAAATTTGGCATTGAACACACTAAAAGGCAATGCAGACATCTATGCCCCGTTGTATTAGTCAGAGGATATAGGGAGGAACTGGATGCCTCTGTTTTTCTCCAAGACCACGCATTTTTCATGAAGGGAAGAGTCTCTTAGCTCCCTTTGGGTTTTGACTGCTGCCCCATATCCATCATTTAACTTAAACATTTACTATAATAAATGTGGTTTTTAGGTACTGATCTGTAAATGGATTGAGCCTGATTTCCTGAAATGCTACCTTTTCCCACCCCACGTTTTTCTTTATTTTTTTTCTCTCCCTATATACACCTTCTGCTCATCCCCAGAACAGCAGAGCTACTCAGAGAGAATTCTGTCAGTATGACAGAAGGATTCTCCTGTAGGCTGCAGGGCTTTATCATTTGGGAGTGCTTGGCGTTAGATCTTGTCTCTCTTCCTTTGCACTATGAGGATTTGTTTGTTAACTTCTGGGCTTGCTACAAAACTTGGGGGTTTTTCCTCACCTAAAACTGATGAGTGGGCCAAAGTGAATGTCTACAGGCCGTTATTTGTTTTTGTGCATTAATTTATGGGACTCGTGCCCAGAGCCCTAGGATGGCAAAAATTCCTCTGAAATGTAAAGAAAAGAGTAGCTTAAAGCTTCTGAGTCTCCTTCCTTTTAATGTACTTGTTAAGGAAACCTACAGCTATTCTTGCAGTGAACAGTAGTAGTTCCTGAACTCATTGGATGATAAATATCTACATTCAGAATTGTCTCGCAAAAAAAATAAGTAAGTAATTGCCTTCTTGCAGACATACTGTATGTCCAGATGAAGGCCTACTAGAAAGTGTGCTGAATAGAAGCAAATAGGATGTGCAAATAGCTTAGCTCATCAGAAGGAAACCAAGAAAGAGTGGGGATTTTAAGAGCTGAGAAGTTTTTAACTGACCGGAAGGAAATGTTTATGGTGGATGTTCTTTCCTTTCTAGGGTTTTCAGTGGCTTCTGTCTGTGTTTGTAACATGAGGACGTGTTCTGACACCTTCCATTTCCAGTGCTGCAGTGCTCTTAAGTAACATCTAGCTGTGTGCTTGATGAGGAGGTGCTGAAGGCAGTTTGCATCAGCCTTTTCTCCTTCAATGTAAAGCCCAAGAGCTTTAAACGGTTTCATGTAGGATAAGGGAGTTTCCCACCTTGACAAAATTCTCAGGAATTTAGACTGTTGGCCAAAACCACAATCTCAACAGTTTTTATGGGTTTTTTTTTCTTGACTGGTTGTCCTTTTATAAAAAAAAAAAAAAATTGTTGAATTGGAATCAATTTTTTTTTTTTTTTGAGAGGTGTTGGAATTTACTGTTAAAGGAAAGGATTAGAATTAGCTGTGTAACCTTCTGGAAATACCAGTGGGGTATTCAAATTAAAGGGAATAATCTTTGGTTAGTTTTTTTAGCAACCTCACAATTTTCTGACTAGCAACTAGATTCTTTTTTAAAGCTTTAAGTGTGTTTTATTTGCAGGGATATTAATGCCATTTTTAAACTACAGTTGCATAAAGTAGTTTCTGTGTTGAAGTAGCCGCATACAGGAGGCCCTGGATTATTCATTATTCTGATGGTGAGTGAAAGAGATCAAGATTTCTTCCTGAGAATATAAAAAGGAGACAGCTGACATTCTTTTTTTATTAAAGAACAACTAGGGTGACCTTTTTTTGCCTGATTGGCGGAAGTTTGCTTTCAACTGCAACTGGCAATAGTGCAACGGCAGTATCTGGAGCACCCATGTACAAAGGAAGGAGAACCATTCTGTGAATGTAAGTTCTAAGAGAGAGAAGTTTTGGTAGAGCAGATAAAAGCATGTCTTAATTTTTTTCCTAACTGGAAATTTGATGACAAGAATGACTATCATAGTCTGTTTTATCATCTTACAACATAATCTGGCTGAATATAAATGCCAGATGTGTATTTTCTGACCTGTCTCTCAAACATATTTAGCAGACTTGTGTTCCTGCATTCATTATATTTTCATTTTTTATAAGAGATGATGTCTACACATGCCCAAAATCATACTAACACAGTGGAAGTATTAGTTCAGATTAAAAGGTTTAGTGAGTTGTCAGAAAACAGTCTTTGGTTAGAGTTAATCTGATAAAGGTAGAGCAAGTCATGTGCTATTGTTGAAACGCTGGTCTTCACCTTAAACGGGAAGTAGAAGCTAAGTGGGGACGGAAATGTTGCATTTCTGCTTTGGTGTAGGTTCAGTTAGTGGGGAGGGAATGAAAGTTTTTGTTTACTTGTGAAGTCTTTGGTAGACGGCTCCGACGCGATCAGTGGAAGTCTCACATACGTGCATATGTGCATGGAGGGTTATGAAAAGAGCTCTCTGACACTGCTGTTTGCTTGTTAATCTAGGAACTCTGAGTCCCCAAATGTCTCAGATTCAGCTATGTATAGCACAGCATGTTGAGTTTTCCAGCTTGTCTTAGAAACTAAAACTCAAATTTGCTGTAAGTGCACAAATTTTTAGTCTCTCTGCTTCCTGAACAGTATCCATGCTTTATCAATATACTTGGTATTTAAGAAGCAGAGAAGAAAATGAAGGTGAATGAATTTCAGAAAAGTCTGGGAGTTTCTGTACTGGGATCCGCCCCTGATCTCTGTCTGTGGAAGAGATCCAGCTGCATTGTTCCTACAGGCACTCTCAGGGTAGCTGAATATTTTGTTTCTAGGCAGGGCGCGGTCTCTAAGATTGGCATTTCATATGCAGTTGGATCCTTGAAACCTTTGGTAAATGGCTGTGTGCTGTTCTCTTTAAATACTGCAGAGAAAAAGTTCTCTCCCTCTGATTTTGAAAATAAAATTTAGAAAACTAACCTCTTGTTTTACATCAGCAATGTGAGTCTTTGCCCTTTTCCTCAGGAGGCTTAAAGGAACACACTTCTGTTCCTCAACTGCAAACTTTCCCTCATCCTTCTGATTTTAACTGATGTAGGAGATAATGAATTGTATAAATGGAAGAAAGAAGTTCACATATGTGCATGATATCTTCATGTGCACATACTGAGCAGGAGATAATTGAAGTCCCTTTCCCTTTTGACCCTAAAAATTAGTTGTTTTAAAGGTATGTGTAAAAATACATGGGCACGAGTATGGTGGTCTTCTCAAATCTAGGGATCTGATCTCACCCTTTGGTTTATTGGAAGAACTGCAACTGGTATTTTTAGCAAGCTTACTGCTAAAAATTCTCTGGCCCTCCCTACTTCCCCAAATGAAACCAGTAGCAAAAAGCAAAGAGTGACCTTGCCTGACTCACATCACCCACTGTTACACTCTCTGATGCCTTGCCATTTATTACAGCCAGCTGTTCTCTCCTGTATTATGCTTAAAGTTTCTGGAACAAGGAGCTTTTCATGCTGTGGGGTATTTGGCACCTTCTTGGGACCACATCTGTACAGTAAAAAAAGTAAGTGTACAATATCTGGGATTATGCTGAGTTATGTAAATCATATTGGCAAAATTTAATTGGATACAATACCAATAAGATGGTAATATATTTGTGTATATTTTTAGAAAGAATAAAGATACAATAGGAACTGCTAAGATACAATTTAGAAATGAGAGGCCTTTGAGTTATTTTATCTTCACTCACTTTTTTTTTTCCCTTTCTGACCTACTTTTTTCTGTTTTTCCTTGCTTGGTGGTAGACCTCTGTGGCCATTTGGTTGTTTCTGCTGACAAAATTCTGGAAGTTGTGGACACTGCACAGATTGTTTAAGAAATGTGTGGTTGGGAACAAGGGGGTGGAGTTATATAAAATTTAATAATAATTTAGCATTTAATAATAATTTTCAAAAGGCCATAAAATAGGGACCCAAACATGGAAATGGATAAGAACTAGAGTTAAGGCAAAGGTCTGCAAAGGGGGAGGAATGTAGTTGTTAATAAAGGTGGAGATGCAAAAATAAGCTGCCAAAACAGGGGAATGGTTGCATCTGTTAACATAAGGGTTTTAGCTCTATGCTATGCAAGTGGATTTTTTTTTTTTTAATATTTCTATTTATTCGTCTTGTTTAATCAATGCATTATGCTCATTAATCATTATTAATCAGTATTAATACAATATGCTCATTAGGTTTTTAAATTTACACTAGTATTGAGATGAAACAATTCTTGACACTCTGGAGATTTTATAAAATAAGTATTGGCATTGAATATACAAATGTAGGTTGTAATCATTCTTACGGTTTGGAAATTCATTTATGTTTTTCTTCTAAACCTGTGAAATAGATTCCACTGTTTTCTCTGTGTCCTATTGTAGTGATTCAGTAGCCTCATGGGAAGAAAGACTCTCCAGGTAGCCAAGTTAAATCTTCTTACTTCAAGATAAATGGAATTCTTCTAGCTCTACTGCAAGTGGATGTGGTGGATATTTATTACTGTCACCATTATGGTGATCTTTAGATGCCAGAAGACTTGTATGGCCCATTTGTCTCTCACTGCTTTTCATGACTCCCTTACCTTTGTCCAAGTAACACAATGTCTTTAGCTTTTTTTTGTAGTTTTGCTTAAAAATGTAATATTTTTTTTGGCCTTTCTTTTAAGTATATTCGTGGTCCAAACTGGGCACAGTCCTGACCACTCTATGAGTACAAATGACACCTGTTTAATACCCACTGTCTTGTAAATAACAAGTAAGGCTGATTAACCCCTTGGCTAATGTATTATAAACCCTGATTTTATTACCAGAGTGTCCTTTTAAAATAGTACCATTCATTCCGGGAGACTGGCTTGCTCCTCTATTGCAAAGTTTTGTGGGTGTTTCTGTCCACTCCCGAGGCTCAAATGGTGTGAAGGACTGTGTTACAGGCACCTCCTCAGTAGGCACCTGAGTGACAGGGAGGGGTGGCATGAGGCATTCTGCCTTTTGAAGAAGTGGAGAGGCAGGCGGCTTTCCTACTAATTACTCGTGAAACACTAGCTATTAAATCATGCTAAAACTCTGTGATCCAATGCTGTCATTGAGAAGGATGATAAACATGAAAGACATGGTAAGCCTGGGTGACAGCAAAGGCAGCCTTTTAAAATGGTTACTGAATTGAGTGATGAGAATAGATGTGCCTCTTCTTAAAGTGTGCATACTTAATGCAAATGCCATTATCATGGCTGCCTTGCTTAGAAATGTAAAAAGTGCTTTGTTCAGTGAGGATTCAAGAATTGATGTTTGTTCTTTATTGGATGCTTCTAACATTCAGGGGAGAAATATAGTTGGGTGATGTAAGTTAGATGTCTTCATACCTGAATTACTTCAATATATCCAAAATATTTAAATGCTTCCCATTTATCAGAGTACCTAATCAACATTTTATAACTCCTGGTTCTAAAATTGAAAAAAATTCTTGCAGTGTTCTTAGCTTTGTCTGCAAAGATACATGCGATGTTTTACAAACAATACAAATATATTTGGCACTGAATCCCATAATAAGTATCTCATTTAGTACATGCTAATTCTCAGTGTCACATTTCCTTAAGGTTTGTTGACTATTAAGTTTATGGCTCCCTTCATCAGTTCTAAGGCTAGATAAAAGCAACAGTCCCCCCACCCCCAAATCCACAAACTTTAATTTGTGCAATAAATACCACTGTCTGAAGGTCCGTGATCTGGCCTTTTAAATGCGCATCCCTCTCATTCTTCTCGCTTTCTTTACGTTCATAGGAAAGTAAATCCATAGCACTGCAATGTGATTCCTCATTGCAATAGAGGCCATTAATCAAGTTTTGCTGGTTTTGGAATGTGATATCAATATCACTCCCTTCAGTGTTGACAGTGCATTCCAAAGTCTTGAAGCAGCAGCTTCTTAAATGGCAAGGCAAACAACTTACTGTACACCTGTAAAATGTGGTAACATGAAAGGATTGCTTTAAGGAAAATACCCTATTAGGAAATGTATTTCTCTAATGTACTTCATAATATATTTATATTCAGCTATGCACACAGGATCTGATAAAGAATGCACTGTATATTGTCCTGCAATAATTTGTGGTTTGAATGTGAAGGTTTTATTAACAGAAGTGTGGGATAACCCTAGGACCAATTGATTGCAAAACCACTCAGAAAGCACTAGTACATTATGATGGTTTAAAACTCAGCTGGAAAATTCAACCCCACTAAAGCTGTTCCCTTTCTCCCGGTGCCCCTTTCCATAATGAAGGAACAGGAATAACAATTTACTAAAATCACAATAACCACAGCACTACCAAGAGCAAAAAGCATCTCAAAGAGGGTGCTTTACCCACAGAAGGGTGTTCACAGCAGGGAACAAAAGAAACGGTTCCCAAAAATAGTGCTGCCCATGTGGTCTCCAGACAAAAGAGAATATGATGAGGACAGCCCAAGGAACCAGGACCCAGCAAACCCCTTGGGAGCTTGGACCATCTGCACTGTGCTGTCCGCTGGTCTCTCCAGACTGCTGTGCCCCAGTTATGCCACACAGCTGGAACTTTTTTTTAGTGTGTGTCTGGGAACTGAGAGGCTTTACTGGACAGTGCTCATGGATGGAAGATCATGTGTCTTTGAGTTTGGAGGGAAGGAGAAGATCCCCAATGAACTTAAGTGTATTTTTCATTGCACTGCTTTGAATAGGCACAAAAATACCATCTCTTTAACGGGGACATGTGAATTCTTTTGGCTAGCAAAGGCTTTGCGGTGAGTGTGGTTTAGATAAGCTCCCCTCATCACTCTAGTGGTCTGGGGGTTCTGATGGCTTGCTAGCTCATTTTAGTATTATTTTTTTTAGCCCAAAAGTGGTTATTTTACTCTGAGCAGCAGCCCACTGCTTGGGCCTGAGCAGTGAGATTTTATGGTTGGCATGAGTTGGTGTGCTCCCTGTGAAGGCAGGATAAGGTGACATGTGGCCAGGGGTTTCCAGCCATGGACCTGGTGCTGTGAATGGACCACAAATAAGCTGCCTTCAGCTGAACTTCAGAGCTCAGTGAATGTGTTTTTCTTAACAATGAAGCAGGCAAAAGAAAGAATAGAATTAGGCAGATCAAAACCAAATCCCAAAATGTTTCTGTTCTGTATGAAATACCATCATGCTTTCTGAAACACAATAGGATTTGTGAAATACTTCACTACGCAAGCTTTCAGTAATAATGTGTTAAGTTTTAATTTATTTAAAAATGAGTACCTAATTGTTTGATCTATGAAAGTTGAATCTTTTAAAATGAATTTATCACTCTGAAAAATCAGACTTGCTTGAACCATTCTAAAAAACTACTTTCCTATTTGATTAAATATTGTGGCCAGTTTTCAGGTTTCTTCTCTTAATCATACAGAGCTCAATTCACACAACTTGATGTTCATCATTGAAAGCATTCACTGACAGTTTCAGGTCTTCTCGGGCTGAATTGAGTGTAGGAGTGATGCTTATGTTTTCAGTCTGAATGGCTTCCTCCTTTGTCTCCTTCTAAGAGACTCTACTCAGCAATGCTGAGCAACATGGACAGCAAATCAAACAGAACTCTTGCAGACCTTGTGCACACAAGCTGTTGAGCAACATCACACAAATTCTTTCTCTCTCTGCCACTTGGCAGTCACTCTGTTAAGATGATGGTTTGTATTGCCTGCAGGCCTCAAGCCCCAAAATGTTTGCCAGGGGAAAGGACACACCTGAGTCAATGGCCCAGCAGAGAGCTGTGCACTAAGACCGCAGACAAGTTCATTATAGCTAAAGGCCAGGAGGCACACAGCCCCGAGTCCTTGTGTTGCGTAGAAAGGAGGACAGGATGCTTTCCCTCAGAGGTTTTATGTCGTGGCTCAGTCTCTGGGTTAACGCCTGGGAGCTGATGTGCTCCCAGCCCTGTGAGCAAAGCGGCTGAGTGTGCCCTGGGAGAGCTGACCCCTGCGGAGTCCCAACTCCTCTGCTCCTGTCTTCATTTTGTCCCAGCTTGCCTGTGATCACGTGCCTCCACTGAACGTTTGTTCATATTTTATCACTGTGTTTTGGATTCTTTTCTCACAGATGGATTTTCTTGCATTTTTCCTAGCTAAAAATCTTTTTTTTCTGGCAATATCGAAACCTTCCTTAATCTCTTCACTCAGTTCACGAGAACTTTACTGTTACTAAAAATTTGACCAATATGCACAGATAAATAAGTATTTTCATGTTTCTAAATTTATTACTCCTTGTAGTTTTGAAAAAACTTTTGTTTGAGCCTGTTCATGGTCTGAAAATAAGCATGTGTAGTGGTTAGGATGTAAAACAGAACTCATGACGTTTATGCATATTTTTGTGTTGGCTGTTACTTTGAGATGTCCTTATTGTGTGTATAGTTTTTCAAACCTGTTGTCTGAAGAAAGCAGCTTTTCTCTTTCTCTACCACCGTGAGATACTCACTACTGACACTTTAAATAATTATTTTTGTGAAAACAAATGTCAGCTTGCTCTTGCTACTGTTACTTTATTTTGTCAGGAATGTAACTAAGGCAAATCATTAAAATTTCTCTGTGTTGAGTAATGACCTTACTGTAAAAACTATCTATCCCGGTTTGACAGAATACATAAGAATAATAATCTTTAATGTGGGTTGGTTTAAAAAAAAAAGCTTTTTTTCTGTATTTCATTCAGTAGGTTTGACCTCTAAGCTAAAATATAAAAGGTCTGTGAGACCTCCATTCACATTCACTGCTGAACCTTAGAGCTCAGCAAACAGGAAAAATAAAGACTTAATGCATCAGGCCTGCATGACAGAGAGACCCTCTCTATGCATTACATCTCTTTTAACCAGATGTGAATTGTATTATAGCCAGAATAAAGGTTGTCTGTGCTAGAGGCTAATCTCTTGAATCAGGAAGCCATTTTTTTATTATTCTTCAGGCTCTTATACTGCAGAAACCTGCTGCAATTCAAAAGAGTCAGTAGACAGGCTGATGCTGACAAAAGTAAATATTGCACAAAACCTCTTTATAGAGAGAATCATAAACTGATATGTCTGAGCACATAATTTCCATTTAGAAGATTTCCAGTGCTACATCAGTGCATTTCACTACAGATAACTGAAATGAATATTATTGGGTTTTGTTTTGTTGCTGCTGACAGTGTTACTGTGGCTTTGTGTCTACACATACACATTTACTACATGTTGAAATGCTTTTAATATTTTGACCTGCAATAAGTAAAAATAGCATTTTTACTGCTTCTTTTCCTTTCTGTTCACGCTTTACCAAATGTTATGTACCTGAATGTTAATTGTGGCCAAGATTCAAATCCAGTTTTTAAAAAGCAATTAAAGGAGCCTGCATAGGAAAAGAATTCAAAATGTCTCAAGTGGAGAATGGGTCTGGATGCAACCTTCTGTGTCTCAAATGACATTTAATGATAGGATGAAACTAAAGAACCACCACTTGGTCCCCTGGTTTTGTTTTATGAGCAGTGGCTGTTGGAGACACTGAATTTCAGAAGCAGGCTCAAGACCATAATTCCCCCACAGATGCAACCCCTCAGTTTGTTCTGTTTTTTGCTTCAAGGACTGTGGTTTTTATACATCCACTTTTTACGTATCGTGCCTTTCCTCACAGCTTCAGAGGAGCCTAAGTCCCAGTTAAAAGCTACATGTTGTACTAGACTCTGAAGTGCTGAAAGCTAGGTGCTGTGAAAGCTGGCTGTGTATCCAGCCAGATTAACGAAAGGTATTCTCAGGCCTCTGAAAATAAGCAGGGAAGATGTGCACTGGCACAGCTTTCACTCTATCTTCTCCAGGTTTTCTGCCCTACTCTGTCCATGTCCAAGTTGGTTATGATTGAGGGGCTATGTTTTATGTTAAAATGTAATATTTTATAGAGAAGTCTCTCTCATTTCTGCGTGCTTTAAGGCTGTACTGCAGTACAGCCCTCTGGGAGCTCTTTCACAAACAGTTTGAAAATCCATGCAATGGAGGTAGCGAGATGTCACCTTGTCATGTGCCCCAAGGTAATACGTTCTGGATGGTTAATCAAATCCTTCAGTTAAAACAGGGATTGGAGTGACTGACTTCTTTTGTGTCCTTGGAACATATTTGGAAAATTGGCACTCAAAAGACTTACGAGATTGTTAAAAGATGCTCCTCTGGGGAGGACAGCATGCTTTGATGCACACTCTTGTCTAACAAGCCAACTCAGGGTTAAAATTTACAGCAACGGAAGTGGACTGCAGAGAAACTTCTTCTGACTGTTCAGTTGTCGTCTGGTGAAAGTGGTTTATCTTTGTGTACATTTCAGTATGATGCTGTGGTATGCATCTGTTATTTTTTCACAAGTCACTTTTATTGCTTTTGTCTTGATTTTGTGACATGAAACAAGCATGAAGTGGGAGATAAAGGCTGTGGCTGAGAGACAGCGATTCTTGTTTAGCTGCCTTCCTCGCTACATGCTGATAGAGTTGTCTCTAGTTCTCATTTATATTTGCTACACTGGAGTTACATTTATTCATGCTTTTTGCCTTTGTTCACCTTTATTTGATTTTCTTTTTCAGGCAGTTACTCTGCTTTACTGTTCTTGTGTGCACAATTCCACTGCAGTTATATTTATGAAAGATTTTAGCCAAACAAACTAGCTTGGTCTATGTTCCCCAGGGACTCATTAAAGTTCTTGTTATTCTTACTATTCATGTTAATACTTTGAATTTTAATTACTTACACATGCAGATAAATAGTGCACGTTCTTTATACTTGTAAAACAGGTTCTATGAATTCCGTAAAACCACTTCTGTTTCATCTAATATTTGTTTTATAAGGTTTTCAAAAGGAGCAAATTTTGAGGAGTTTGCTGGGTTAAAATTCACACTGGTGATTTTTATCCATGCTAGATGTAACTTTTTATAGTGTTTTGTGCATAACTTTTTTATGTTAAAAAACATAAGCTTTTGCCATATATACGTATCAGGTCCATGTTTAGTGTCCCCACACTTTTAGAAAGTGAATGTCACTTGCGGTCCTTTTTTGAATTTTAAGCACACAGAAACAAACTCGAAGAGCTTGAACATTGATAGAGCAGACAGAATTGAGGCAGTAGACATGACACAAATAATAATACAATTGGGAGCTAGGTAAGATCTTCCTGCAGGATCAGCAAGATGATTTCAATGGAGTTCACAGAGTGGTGTGGATGTACCAGAGTGGGAAGGACACTGCTCTCCCCAGAGAGCCTTGGGAAACACCACCATTAGCAGTGACTAGTTCAAAAGCAGATGTGTTCTTTGGAACTTTCTGAAAGGCAGCTCCCTTCATAGATAACATGGCTATGGACTGCCATGTTAATTGGTATAGTGCAGTTAATTCAAGTTTGGTAGTGAAGCTTACATCTGTTGACTTCCTAAACCCACAGCAGTGCAGAATGAGTTGCAGTATTTTTACGTTGCAAAAGGTTTCTTGACACCTAAGATAGTGCTAAGAAACTATATGATAATTTCTTAATATCACAAGCAACTTGGTTGTTAAGTAAAAGATTCCATATGTAGAATAAACCACAAAACATTTAGTTTTTGAGAGCTGCTGCTTCAAATGCCTCAATAGCTGTGGATTAGGAAGGCGCTCTAAGAGATTTAAAAGGTAAAGTCCCATATTAAGAATTTAAAGAAGGATGATTTTCCATTTCCTCTTTTGGTTTGCTTCTCAGATAGAACATTTTTACCTCTGACAAAGATTTTGGAAAGTTTAGTGATGCTCGTGCTTTGTGCTTTGATTTTGGTAGGAAATCTATATATATTCTCCTCTCCCTCAGCACAGGTTTATTCAAATTGTAGCTGGTAAGATGTTCAAATACAAAAATAGAGATCATCAATTTTCCTTGTGCTGCTGTAGCAAACCATGTTTTCCTTAATGTAATGAAATTTATTTCAACTTCCAAATTAACTTGTACACACATTTAATTCTCTAGAATATACACAAGAAAAATAACACCTTAACTCCCTAATGATATAAAAAACCAAACAAAAGCCATTTTCATGTGGTCTTGCAAACCATCACACAAACCAAGATCTTAAAAATTTTTGTAGTGCTGAAATGAAAATTTTAAATTATGTTTTTTTGCAAGAAACAAAGTCAGAGAAAACAATGCTTTGTTTTCACTGGAGGGTAATATCCCTTTTCCTTAGGTTTACAATGGACTGGTTGTGCTCAGATGAGCAGTTAGTACATCATAATTCATGTAACAAGGCTAACAGGAGTTCAAGCCTTCGTTGTATTAAAACCTCCAGAGACAGGAAGGCAGCTTATATACTTTAATATTCTCTGGCTTGATGCCCTGATTTAAAATACTCCTACAGCACCTTTTACACAAACTTTGGATTGGCTGTGCTCAAAGTAATGGTATGTAAGTTGTGGTAGTTAACAAAGATTTAGAATTTATGTAGTGTTTTCCATCCCAAGATTCCAGAACAGCTCAACACATAATTTTCATATAACCTTTCTGAAAATGCAGCTTAGATTTTAAATTATATCAAGACAAATTATAAATGTTACTAGAGAGGGTTACTGGTATTTTTTATTTCTTAATTCTCTGTTACGCATTTGGTTTATCTGCTTTGGAGACGGAATGCGAGAGCCAAGTAGAATTACAGCCAGGGTGAATTTGACTGGGTACTGGCAGCCACTGTATATGCTATTTAAATTATTTATATACTCCTTTGGGAGACTTTCTTCACTTCTGTCAATCATAAGAGAAAAAAACCCAAAACCAGACAATGAATACCATGTGGTTATAGCTTTTGGAGAAAAGGTACACAGAAATCATTGTGTATTTCTCTCTTTCTTTTGATATCTCTGACTTCCTAGAAATGCTGGTGATCAGTGAGATAAGAATTAATTTTTCAGCTATTGCATAAGAATTAATTTTTCGTCTATTAGATGGTGAGGTTCAGTATCCTCAGATATTTTTATAAGGATCTCTGCATAAACACTGTGTACAAAAGAAAGGCAAAAAATACAATTAGTGATTCAGATTGACAAAGGTAAGTACTAGGGCAAACTTAATCTCAAAGCTGCAAATCTTGGCTAGTTAGGCCAGATTTTTCAGTTTAACTGCTGGGAGCTGTGGTTCTTTCCAAGTATTATATCTCCGTCTTCAGAATTTGTAGGGGAATGAAGTTTACCAAACAAGTTCCCTAGTTTTTTACCTACAGAAGGAGTATCCTGTATCTCCTGGTGACAAGGCTTACACTCTGACCTGTATCCTTGCTCCTGACCGCCCTGTCCACCCCTGCTGGGCCATGGCTGAGCAAGGAGCAGGCTCAGGTGGGTGTCTGTTCTCAGCTCCTTGGTTTGTCCTTCTGGCCTGGACCATGGGTGCTGCTGCCTCGCTGACCTGCTGTGCTTCCTTTCCCCTCTTGGGCTTCAGAGGCCCCGGGCAAGTCCCCAGCAGGGCTGTCCCCAGCAGGGCTGTCCCCAGCAGGGCTGTCCCCAGCACCTGCAGGGCTGTCCCGAGCCCCTGCAGCCCTGCCGCTGTGAGTCCCTGGCCTCACCCACGCACCCTTTGCACGGCACTTCCCGGACAGCAGGCTCCAGGTGAGCCATAACCATCTCAATCAACCCATCCCTGCCCCCCTTTTTTTTTTTTTCTTTTTGCTGTGAAAATGAGGAGAGGATGGGTGGAAGATGATAAATTCTCATAATCAAAAACTTGAGACAGCATCTTGGCTGTGCTTAATGTGAAGGGGAGCAGAGCCCAGTGCTGCAGAAGGCTGCGAGGACTGACCTCAACCTCAGGGCTGCTTTCCCTGGGCTGCTTTGGGCTTTGAATGTGTGCATGTTTGCACGGTTTGTTTTCTTGACAGTGGCATTATTAATAACTAAAACTCTCTTTTCACTCAGCTCCAGACCCAAAGTAGTGCTGGCTGTGATTTAATGCTTTTTTTCCTCACTGGCAGTCCCTGCAGTTGGCTCCTGGTATGCGGCTGTGGCAGGACTTGGAGTCCAGCAGCCTTAGTATGGGTTCCAGCTCTCTCTCGTTTGAACTGGGAAGTATCCTTATTCCAGCTTACTTTTCCTGTAGTGTATTTCATTATTGTTTCCACATTATGAGGAAGAAATTATATTCAGGCTATTTTTTTTTTTGCACAGGCAGATGGCCAATAACTGAGACTAATGAAGACAGTAAGTTGCATCATGATGCTAGTGTCAAAGAGGGGATTACTGGAAGTCTGTCTTGTACAAGCTAAGAATGCAACAAACATAAATTGTAGTTAAACTATATTGCCATGCGGCTGTCTTATTTAATTTGTTCCATCTTCACCAAGATTTTTGCAATTGTGCTTGTTAATGAAAGGTAAATCAGTGTCGTTCATGTGTAGGCATGTGGCCTTGTAAAAAATAGCTTTAAAATATTTCCTGGCTCTGCCCATATGTGCATTTTAGTATTTCTTTTCCCAGATCTCAAATTTTCTCCTGCTTTTTCTCCAAAGTGATAGGAATTGAATACATTTTTAATTCCGTTTTTTTAATTTGTGTTGTAAATGAAAAATGTTTGTCAAGTGTTGCCATGCCTAAGGATTTCTCTGAGTGACTGGTGAACTAAGAACACTCAATTGAACTTTTCTGTCTGCTCTTGGGAGATTATGGTTGTGCATGCGTCCCCAAGCCTGGCAGTTGGCCTAATTTAGGTTTAGGACCCATTGTATCTAGAGGCATTCAGAGCTGGCATTTGGCCAGGCCTATTTTAATTGCAGCTTCTCTCAGGCTCCTTCCTGGAGTTTTGCTTTTCTCTCTCCCCTTCCCTTCAGCTGTGTGGCTGGAGAGGGTGTAGAAGAGCAAACCGCTCACAAAGACTCAAATCTTGGATGGCTTACACAGCCAAACCCCTTTGGTGCAGACCAGCCACCCATGAACTCATCCCACTGGCTAAAGCCCTTGGCACTCAGCGGATCCATTTTTTTGGGCTGTAGATGGTAACAGGAGTGAGCTCAAAAACCAAGCAGGAAAATATAGTTTTCACCCCATCTGTTCTATGAACAGTAATCCCTGGCCATGAAAAAGATTTTTGTTTGCAAAATTATGGCCTGCAGTCAGTCATAGATTCCTGAGTAGGTTGTTTAAATCAGACTGTACATTTTACTTACAATTTTCTTTGTCAGAGGTTGAATCTTCAGCCAGAGTCTACTTACTGCTGTTTTTTGATTTGCAGTATGTGAATACTTCAGCAGACAACTGAAATTCAGGGGAAAAAATATGTTTCTAATATCTCAAATGTTTTAAAGAAAAAGAAGAGCCTTGCTTGTGAGTTATTTCTTCACTTTCATGTTATCCTTCCATGACTTGCCATCTAACTGTAATTTTTCTTGCATTTGCCTTTTATAGGAAGAGGAGAAGGAAACTTTCATGTAACTGAGCTCTAGCTTGGCAAATAGGTTATCTGCTTCACTGCTGGTGTGTGGGGTGATGTGGGAGCGTTTAGTTCAGTAGGGAACTTGACCTTATTGTTCCCCTACCTTTTTCTTCAGCTATAAAACTTTCATTCTGACAAATTCTAGTGATATACTCCTGTTTTTTTGTTTACACATCTTGTCATCCATTTACAATTGAAATACAAAGTCATGAATCTTGGAATCTCATATTAAAAATATTCAGTACTGGAAGATGAATTAAACGAGTTTCAGAGGAACACAGGAACATGGTGAATCCTCCTTTTTTCTTTAACACATATATATATATATACACACACATGCACTTGGCACCATATTTCAGAAAAACATGCAGTAGGCTAAATGTTCTGACATTTCTCCTTTTCCTGGAAAAAATTTAATTAGATCAAAACAATCAATCTAATATCTTATTGATGCTTTATTTGCAAGATAGGTTACACAGCCCAAACAAGACTGTGAAGAGTTTTTTTCCAAAAGGAAATAACTATTAGAGAAACTGCTCATTTTTCACCACATTTTTTTCCTTCCTATCTGATGTTATCTGTTCTGCAGCACAGCGCAGGTGCTCCCAAGCACCTCTTTCAAGTGTAAGTATTGACTACTACTTCCAACAATAGTAAGTGCTCTTAGAAAAACATCATCGGTTGATGGGTAATGATAGGGGATAGAAGCTAGGGAAAAGCCTATGATAAAGATTGCAATCAGATCTCCTGCCAGTGAGAGTAAAATTCACTTATGTATTGAAGTTAACAAGACTTTATCCAGAAAAGTTGCTTAGGGAGCATAATTGGAGAATGTAGCTCACAGCATCTGCTGCCATGGTACTGGAAAAGATGGTACTGGCAGAATGAGTGCCTGATATGGGTGACTGACTTTCCTGATCACAAATCTGATTTGTGGTTATCAAATTCAACTGCATCTGATGTTGCTATTGAAGTATCTGAAAAAGTTTAACACCTAGAAAATGCACGAACAAAGCACATGAGCCTTAATGTTTGCCAGAAGAAACTGCTGTGATCAATCCATAAAAGAACCTTTCTTCTTGAAACCTCTCATACCTTCCACGGTTTGCCAGGCTTTGCTAACCAGTTTTCTGGAAAATACAGCTTTAAGGCAGTCTTACCCTCCTCTGAACTTTTATTCTAAACACCCTCCATGCTGTGTCTGTTCATTGCATCAGGATGCAGATGAGAGTTCTGCATTTCAGCACAGGATGTTGCAGCTGAGCTTCCCAAGTTAAGCAGTGCTAATGGATGGAACCTCTGAGCCTCACCTTGTTTGACAGTTACTGCTATGCAGAGGTTTCACAAAGGCCCGTGGTGTTTAAAATGAAAGACACAAAATATTTCAAGGAAATAGAAAACAAACTGAAATATCCTGTTCTTCTCTCTTGAATATGCAGGTGCTAATTTATTTCTTCTTTATCTTCTTCTTCTTTATCTTCTCCGTCTTCTTCTTCATCATCATCATCATCATCATCATCATCATCATCATCATCATGAGCTTTACATCTTTTTTGCATCTTTTTTTTTACACCATGGTTTGCTTGGGTTTTTTTTTTTTTTTTGGTCAACTGTGAGGATTTAATTTAACCTTTTTCTTGCTGAAAATCGGCAAAATTTTGTAAATTTGTCTTCTTTCAGGACTATCTCTAACACTCTCATTCCAGTTTTCTAGTAAAAATATTTTTCCCAGCTGACATTTTTGTCAACTTAATCCTGAGTCAGCAACATTATTTGCCTGCCTTCTCAACCTTCTTGTTCTGAAAATATTTTAAATATTTGGATTAATTTTTCCTTTACCAGAAAAGGCTGTTTCAGATTCTTACCAAAATCAACTAGTAATAGTAAAAATACTTAAAAAAAAAATTCCTTTTCACTTAATTTAAAAAGAAAACTAAAACTAAATTTCTTAGAAGTCTGATAGTTCTAATTTTCAAAGTGAAAAACTAAAATCTTTTTATTGCACCAGAGTGTCTAATCACTGCTTTGTCTATTCTGGCTTTACAAGGGCTTTTTAGGTGAAAATCTTTGTACTAATTGGGGAGCAATTATGTGCTATGCAGGAAATGTCATCTTGACCTACTCGAGCCCTGGAAGTGGTTATCCTGAAACACGGGAATTAATATTTCCTGTGTTCCCAATAGTGTGTTTTACAACTTGTATCACAAGCTCTTAGAAGACATCTGAAATATCAGTACTACTTATCTAGGAGCTGTGAATACAAATATTACTTCACAGCACTAACAACTGAAAAAAGAGCAGAAGTTAAACAGTTACCGCAGGTAAAAAAGGGGTATTCTCTTCTTTTCTGTATTGTTATGATTGTAGTATCTCCTTTGCCTGGTTTTCAGAGGTACAGTTCTCTTACCTTAATTTTCTCTTCATATCAAGGCACCATTTTAATTTTCTTGTCTTTTTTTCTTCTGTATTAAATGGGTTCAAAGAGTTCAATAGCTGAATATCTTTTCAATAGAGAATGCAACATTAGTTTATGTTTAAAAACTTGTAGTAGTTTCACAAGGTTTATTAAAGTGCTCATTAATTCCAGCTGGTCACTTTAGCATTTATATGGTTAGGATAATGAAAAGTCAGAGAGGAAATAGTGTGTCATAAGGGAAGAGATAACAGGTTTTTTATGGTGAAAGTCATTTAACATCTGGTATAGCAGAGATTATTCACTCTCCTTACCTGTTTGTCCATGGCCTTGGAGAATGTTTGTGAAATCCTCAGAAATCCATTAAAAATACAATTTCACTAGCATGAGAAGAGAGTGTACTTCTCCCCCATAGCAACTGGGGAAGTAATAATTTGTCATGCATTTGGAAATCATCTGAGAATCAACTCAAATAATTGTAAATCCATATTGTGTGCCAGGTGGACACCCTTCATTTTTACTGCCAAATACTGAGAGAGATAATTTCAGTAAATAGGATTTAACTAGTCCTTGTTTATTTGTCTGCTTTCCTAAACCCAGTGTTGAACTGGATGTTCATGACCAGAGTTCTCAAAATTTAAACATAAAAACTTACTTCAGACAATGAAATTATGTCCTCTTTGATCAAAAGCCCAGCTTCCCAGGTCCTTTAAAGCAGACTGTCCATAGCACATTTGCTAGACACTCCCCAGCTGTCTGAAAGAGAAAATCAGGAAAAGATGAGCAAAAGTCTCCTTTTTTATCTTTAAAGAGAAAAAGCTGTAGAGAAACACAGTTGACTCAGCCAAAGAAGAGCTCCTAGTGTGGCTTGTAATAATGTTTAATAAATTGCAGATGTTGTTAAATGAACTGAGAGATGTTCACAAAAAAACCCTTGTATGATAGAAGTGTAAGCCTTATTATGAATGTATATACAGAGAGACAGCATTGCAAGGTGGCTAAATAACCAACTGAATTCAGGACCTAAAGCAGAAATAGAGCAGGACACACAAGGAAAATCCAGCTCTTGAAAAATCTCTCTGGGATGCACTTTCCAAAAAAACACCTCAATTTGAAGGCCCCTGCAAATGAATGTTTGCCTTCAGATTAAGTACTGGCCAGGATCCCATCAATTTTGCTCTCTGAGCTGTACAGATGAGACACAGGAGACTGACAACTTGGCTTTCAATTTTCCCAGGCCTCTCTTTCTTTCTCAGCCTAGCAATTGTTGCTGTTTATGTAGCTGGGTCTGGTATGTTAATGCCATTAAGGATTTTCCTTTTCTGGACTCATATACAATTTATGGGAAACATGCCCATCTGATGCAAAGAAATTCCAAGTGTCACCTTCATTTTAAAGTAAAAATGAAAAAAATAAAATTGCTTGTCCAATAGGTTCAGCTAAGTATGTCCCATGTGGGCCCTACAGAAAATTTCAAACATTAGCATTTATTGAACTATGTACTTTTATGTAAAAATGTAGGTATGCATTTCTATACTTACATTCAGGGTAATGAATAAAATGATTTTTTTTCAGTACAAGATCAGTTTGTCTTGTCTTTACTCTTATTGAAAGAAAGTGATTGTTTGGTTATAAAGTCTGTAAAAACTACTGTCTCACCCAGAAATAAACAGGTCCTCAGTAGTGTTATCACAGGGTTTCTAAATAATATTTGTCAGTTATGAGGCAATGGCTGGCAATTTTTTCTATGAATGAATTTCATCGCTGTCTATTCACCTCTGGACCCATACTGCAGTCTCTTTCCTCTCTCCTTCCTACCTTAGTATGCCATCAATAAAGAAATCTATCAACCACCTTTATCTTTTCCTGCTCTTCTGGAGAACATTAAAATGGCTCTACTGCATTCACCACTGTGTTTCTGGTTTACAGAGGGTAACCTATTTTGTGATTCTCAGTAATATGTCTGTGGGAGGAGACAGAGCTAGAGCTAAAGGCGATCTTGTCCGCCATACCTTGCAGCTGTGTTAGTTACCAGCGAGTGGGAACAGCCCTGCCCTCCCAGCTCTGGGGGTGATAAAGAGGGAGTTGGCTGGTAGGGAGTCAGCTGGAGTCTGCTGGCCGTGCTGTGAGGAGGAAGGGACAGCAGGTTGTGTGAGGGACAGAAATGACACATCGTGTGAGGGGCAGACAGGGTTAGGTGGCCGTGCTAGGGACAGGAAGGAGCGAGTTGGACTTGCAGAAGGAAAAGGAGAGAAAGAGCCTGAGCTGCATGGAGCTGCCTATGGGAGGCTGCATAGAAAAGGTATGGAAGACTTCTAGATAACAAGGTGCTGATGCTTGGAGCCTTCCTCAGTGTTAGTCCTCCATCATATGTCCATTTCTTTTATCTTCTCAGGATCTTTTTGTTGATATAAGGCTGCTTTTCTTACACTGAAACAGTTATTTATTTAGTCCAGTTACACATAGTCATTTCACTGAACATGCCATCTATCTGAGTAGATTACTTTTCATAATTAAAGATCCTTTCCCAAGGATCTCAGGTCTTCCCACCAGCTATGCCGATCTAAGGGCCAAAGACTCTTCAGCGTAAGTGTTGTAATGCAAGTTTCCCCCTTGGAATTACATGAATTTTTGTATTAAAAAATGGTCTAGATTCAGTAATCCTTGAGCCTTCTATTAATCCATATTATTCATCATTGCAGTTTCCTTGTCAGAAACTCTAAAATTTTGATATAACTGAAGAGTGAAGAAATTTTGTTTTTGGAAAAATGTTGGTTGATGGTACTTGTCCCTCCCGTAACTAATTCCAGTCTACAACCTGTCTACATACATTAATTAATTAATTAATGCCTATTAATGCCCAAGTATTGACAATCAGAGTAGGATTTGTTTTCAAGCAAGTGTTGCTTGATTTATTGCTCTTAGACCACTTTATATGATTTTCTTTACGACGATTGGTTAGTCTTTGCCTGCTGATATTAATTAGATGCTTAAACATCCTGTACCATCAAGGATTATCATGCTCCATTAGTACTGTTTTTTGAACTGAATGCCAAGAAAGCATTTGATCACAATGGATTGTAATATCTATTTTTAGAAACATTTGAATTTGCTGACTCACTTACTAAAAGAATCAAGTCTGTGTCTTATTAAGACACAGATAAAGTTCAAGTTATTAACAGATTTCAGATGCTTTTCCTATGAAGGGTGAGACTGTAGCATTTGAATTAGGACATTTTTTTTCTGTAAAGTATTTATTTGCTTATGGTTTCTGTAGATGCCAGTAAAATTAGCCATCTATAGCATCAGATATCAACAAACACTATACCTTATCTACTGTATGTGCTAGGAAATTAGGACACATTTGGCAATTATTTATTGCACTTTAAACTCCTAATTACTGTGATAACTAGCAATTATTAATAAAGTTAAGAATCCTTATATACAGGTTGTTTATTGGTGGAGAGGTTAAATTTTATGGAGCAGATTTGCAGCTGTCAAAGAGTCAAATCCGGCAGTGCTGTAATTTTTGTGTGGCAGGTACATGATGAATCTATCATGATCAGTGTCTCTCATTCACTGAAGACATTTGATTTCCAAGAGTTGCCCAATGATGTGGGATGGCAAAGTGTGGGATTTTTGATAAAGGAAGGGTGGGTAATACTGCTCTCCTCTTTCCCTGCCCGTTACTGTGATTGCTGTCTGAATTACCCCATATCAATACTTTTAAAAGGTTGCCCTAAGCAGAAGTCAGTAGTGGAGAACAGCTGTGATGTGATGATAGTAGCATGCGGGGTATTTTCTGTTCACTGGCTGTGTTCCAATGTAAAGGATCACCTGAGGTAGTTTTACATCTTCTCTCTTCGGCATAACTTTTCAAAAATGCAGTCAGGAGGCCTGTTCTAGGGGTATGCCTGTGGAATGAATATGGTAGGAGTTGCATGGAAAGGTTAAATGTGCGGACAGTTACTGTGGACCAGAAAATTCATTGTAACACTTTGTCTATGTGCTCTTAACCAGAAAAAAATGTTAGGTAATTATATTAAGCCCATTTTCATTGAAATTCATTAGTACAAGCTTCTATATAGACAAATTATCCCTGCTTATTAGTCAGACTAATACTGCACTGTCTGTCTTGTTTCTAGTACTTGAATTAATGTTCTCAGAGGCTGTGTGGGTAGCTCACCTCAGGCTTGATTTGTGCGATGTAGACATACCCCTGTCATACCACTTAACAGAGCTATGCCAGGCTACCCCTGCCCCATGGAGCAAAGAAGGCACTCACAGCTCTTCCACGTGTACTAGAGACCAGGTCAAAGTTGGTCCAAATTAGGCCTAGCAAACAGCCAGGTATACCACAAAATGTAGTATGGTACTTGGGAGTACCACAAGATGCAGCTTAGCTGCTCAGATACAGCTAAAATAGGTTATAAGATTTCTTTTTTAAACAAAATCAAATTTTTTGCAGCTGAGATGTATATGCAGTTGTCTTTTCCTGTTACTAAAAGTAGCCTTCAGCAAAATGGCTTGAAATCTTGAAAACACATTAAAGACAATAAGGTAGTGGAAAGTGTGTTTTCTTCTTTTATAGGTGTATCTTTTGGTCAGTGCTTTAATGCAATGATTGATGAAAATGTTGTCTGTGGCTGACATCTGGGATTATTAATGGATGTAGAATCAAATTTCTTTGGCATTAGAGGAAAAGAGAGATCTGTGTCTCACAAGATAAAATGTTCAAATGGGAATGGACCTTCAGTTTAATTTTAGGTATTACACTTTAAACTTGCCACTCTATTAAATGTTGCTTTTTGCTCCTATTACTTAGGTCTGTTTCACTTATGAAAATGTGTAACTTGCTAATAAATAAGAACAAGAGCTTTGAATTTTCCAGCTAAAATCTGAAGCTTTTATATATGCAAAATTTTAATCAGAGACAAAAGGGCATAAAGTAAAAGCAAACAGGAAGTTTAGAAGGTGGCACAATACTCTGTAATTGTTACATTTTGTAGCACTCTATGAGTTAAAACTAGAGCACGGCACAAGGCTGCCATTGTGAGCAGCCAAGTCAAGGATTTTTAATGCTGTAAGACAAAGGGTTCCCTTAGCTAAAAATAATCTCTTCTTTCCTCCTGCTCCTAAGCTTTTTCCTCCAGGGAGCAGAATCATTATGCTGCGTGTGCGTGCTCAGTGCATTGCAGGAGTTGCTGAGATTTATGACGTCATGGCTCTAAGCTTTCCTCTTTTGCCACAAGGTCTGCACGCGTAGCTGTTGCCCTTTGTGTCTTTCTAAAATGCCACTTTGATGTACTAATGTGTTTTTTTACCTATGTAGATGGCAGCGTTTACTGTTCTAGGTCAGTAAATTTACAAAAGGAAAGCATGGATAAAGAAAGTGGGCTTTTTTTTGTTAGGCAAAGCTTTCCCTTGATTTTTAGGGCTTGTTAATCAAACAAAACAAAACACACACCTCATCAAGATTTTACACGGTTCACTTGTCAGGCAGAAGTGTGCCTGGAATCCATCTCCCTCAGAGGTCAAAGATCAGCAGCGCTAAGGCAGCCAAGGGAATGATTCCCCTGTGACACTTTTGCTGTGTTTTGATGAAAGTGAAAGCCATGTGGTGCAGCCATGAAAAAGCAAACAGACTTTTTTTTTTTTTCCCCTGCCATCTAGCAGTGACAAATTTTGAAGCTAAGCACAGCAGGTAGGAAGAGTCTAATATTTGAAGAGCACTGGTACATGGAGACTCTAAGGCAGTTACCACTCTCTTTAACGGCTTGCTACATTTCCTACAAAATTCTGTGGTTTTTAAGATTCACAGTAATTTTTTTTCTCCTAAGAGCTGGGGTGTTTCTCTTCATTAATCCCACACTGGCATCAGGAATATTGTGTATGCAACACGTGGGAGGTCATAATGTGGCAAATGATATGTATATTGTGTTACTAGAAGAACTGCACTTCGCAGGATATGCTGAGTTGGAAGGGATCCATAAGGAAGTGGCCATGTTAACTTAAATATGCAAGTGATATATGTTGGAGTATTACCTAAGAATGGGGTTAAAAGCCAAGGTTATAATTCATTTACTATAGCTTTTTTTACTATGCCAGAAATAATGTATTACTCATATATTTGGTTATACAATTCTATTCTCCTGACAGAGTATTTCCTTTCAGTGGGTCACAAGCCTCTTATTTCCGACCCATTTGACTGTTATATAGTGTTGACTCCATTGTATTGCCCATTTTGAGGGTCATTTAATGCAAATACTTTCATCTCTTATACATACAGCTTTTTAGTTTGTATTTTCCTGATAGTTGATGAACATGTAATTTTTATAAGACAATAAATAATACTGCAAAAGCCAGCTAGGAAAAAATTATCAAGGGATTTTATGACTCAGGGAATCAGTAATGGAATACAGAGTTTTTTCACCTCTAGGGCACTGATTCAAATATAACCTAGGTCATTAGTGAGCAAAAATCATTACCAGCAGCTGCTCAGTGACCTACAGAATGGGAAATGAGTTTATGGTCTCAATACAGTTTCTGCTAGATGTGTATGCAGATAACGCAGAAATCACAGTCAACATTGGCCTCTTTGTTGGCATTCTTACTGAAGGAACTAAAATCCAAACAGATGCATGGAGTGACTAAATGGCTCTCACATTTGTGAGTATGAAAAGCATTTGGCTGATACAAGGAAGGAGAGAGATTCCATCGACAGCATGTTTAAGAAAATGTACAGCTGACAGTTATTGATTGAAAATCCTCTCTCCTCTAATAAGGATAGATTCCCTTCCAAGTGACTGCTGCTGTGGACATCCAAAGGTCTTGAATTAGGCTTGCAGAGATTTCATTGTCATTAACATATTATGCTGCCAACAAAGCAAAGAATCGTGGGTTGAAATAACAAAGCATTAGGATTGCCAAGAGATGAATTTCTGTTTCTAAAAGTTTAGGTGGGGATTGTGCAGCAGCACAAACAATGTGGGTGGAAAAATGTTGTGGGTGGTGGGAGGGATTTCATGGCAGCTCTTTCCACATGACTGAATTAGTTATTGGCTTATCTTCTAAACCAGTTATGTGTTCTTGCCTCAGCTGATGGATGTAGGAAGAAGATAGATTTTTTTTTTGCTTGGTCTTTTTACTAAGAACAAATATATCCTCAGCTTACTATCTGATACATCTTCTCTGACAGCCCTTGCAGTCACATAAATTTGATGAGCTCTGTAAGTCATTTCCATCTTAAACTACAGTGCAATTAGAGCTTAACTGACTAAGGATATGAGCAACATATCTTTAAGGATATGGACATAAGGACATTGAGCAAATTTTATTCTTGTGTGATTTTTATAGAATCTGCTAAATTCTTGGGTGTGTTAAATTCTTCTTTTTTCATTTAATATTCCCAGCAAACGAATGTGCAGTGTTATAAATGCTTTCGTGTTTTTAGATGATTGATCAAATTTGTTCCTTTTCATGATACGGTTCTGACTTTCTTTTAAAGAATTACAAACTTGATTGAACTTCAGATAAGGTTTCCTGGAATAGGAAAGACATAGCTGTGCTGTTTATGCCACATTTAGTTAATTGAACAGGTTAATCTGGGATAAATCACCTGTGAACACACCATGAAAACAAACAGCTGCAAGAGAAGTTCTTGACTGCATTGTTTTTAGGACTTCATACTATTTATCTAGGTGTGATACTAAATCATTGCTGCTGGGTTAGAGACATAAAGTGCAAGGAACAGTTCTCAGTTTTGCTGATAGTGGGTTGTATGAACGCTATCAGTAAGGGCTGCATGAAACCAGCGGAGTTTTAACTTGGCAACAAAGTTGCTTGTGTGTAGTGCTCCAGAAAGTAATCTTTATTTTACCTAAGCCTATTTGGTCCTACTCTGAGATACATTAACCACAACAAATAGCAAAGTAGATTTTTCTTCATATAGCAAACCCCACCCTCGTTGAAAACGAGAAACCTTTTGCAGAGTTTCCTTTGGCTCCGTCTTCTGGGAGAGGAGCAGACTGTTCTTAATGAGTAACTCAAGTACTTAGCCCTGAAACCAGGCAGATTAGGAAGACTGCAGGATTTCAGCAAAAAGACAGAAAAAGACAGTGTCTTGCTTCATTTCCTTCATTTCTGTATGTCCCGTGTTCTGGCAGTGTGAAAGCCCAAAGGCTGCCAGGCAGAGTAATCATGCACTTCGTAGAGCAGGGGGATGCTTATCAAGGGGAAAATTTGCAATATGGTCTAGGGAGATCAGAACCGACCCTGCTTGGCTTGACCTGAAAATACCAATCCAGCATACCCTGGAGATGACATCTTCATGGAAAAAGTACATTTGGCATTTACAATTCTTTTTTGTCTCAGACACACTTTGTTTTTGGCTCAAACATAAATCTTCCCAGAGATCAAGGCAAGAGAAGAAGCCCCATCAGTCAATAGCCAGTGCAGGGCCTGCCATTATCTCTCCTCTGCAGTGCTATAAGTAGTTTAATGCAAGAATTTTAACGTAGTGCAGGGCATTTTATTGATGTTTGCCTATCAGTCTTCTTCTATAAAGTAAAAGCAAACCCTCAGCATCTGTTCCTGTCCTAAAAAAAAGACAGTTTAAGTAGATCAGAGAGGCCTAGATGAAGAAAATGTGGCACACTGCCTCCATCACCTCTCAGGTGAGAGTTCGGATGCAGCTCTCCTGAGGTTTTGTGGAGATCTGTGAACCATCATGGCGACAAATCCCCATCTCCTGAATTTCAGCTGTAAGATAATATTTTTCCAGCTTCAGTCATGAGTAAGATTGTCATCATTTTAATCTTTTTTTCATACATGAAATAGAAGCACTAGAAATGTGGCTTTTTCTTAGTGAGGAGAATCTTGTTACATGCCCTGGCTTCTCTTAGATTTAGGGCATTGTCTCTGTGGATGCACAGTCCCACTGGTATAAACAGAAGCTATTCTTAAACTCCACCAAATTACCTTGGAGACTCTGGTTGCTTTAAACTGAAAATCCCAAATCCAGTAAAAGATACAACAAAATTTGCTTGTGGCACCCCAAACATGTTAATGTATTTCAGTGAATTAATTTTTTTAACTTGGGTCTGGCTCATTTCATTGTAGGAGGGAGAGAAAGGCACAAAAATTAGCAACTAAATTCTTACAAACCTACTTTCCTGACCTCTAGGTGTGGAGCAGGAGGGAAGGGCGACACTGCTGAGGCTGCCGTCCCTATAGCACTATGGTAGACATTGAAGCTGTTGCACAGCACAGCTTGGCTTCCTGTAGTTGTTCTGTTTGTGTGTGGGCATCATTCTCAGTCAAATGATGTACTTTCTTCCTGACAAGCAAAAATGATTTAAAAATCCCTTTTTCTACACTTCACAAAAAATTCTAATCACTTTAAGCTGATTTTAAAATGCTTTTCTAATTTGATTTTCTGGCTTGAACAGACTTAGGAAATTTTTTTTTCTACTAAAACATGGGCATTTTCACCAGTTGAAGAGGATGTTTGTTATTAAGACAAGGTCAGGTCCAGCCTTTTTGGCACATGACTGTTTAGTGCTGTATGCTTGGCTTTAATGCTTCTGTTCAATTAAACTGGCTTTTGCCCTGACTTCAGGTTATCTTTTGCTACTTACTTTTTTTTTTTTTCCTGAAATAACTATAGCAGTCAGTTCTACTGAAAGATATTTCTTAAACTGTTGTTTTTTAAGCCTCTTAAAAGGCCAGTTACTCATATGGTATGCCAGGGCCGGAGCCCTTTGCAGAGCTTGTGAGGATTATTCCTAACGCTGATTCTCAACAGGGAAATTGCAATTTACTGATTGGAGGTGTAGGAAAAACTGGAGGATCTGGTACAGAGGTAGAGAAGGATTCTAATGTACATGTGGCCTGTCTTTTTGTCTGCTGTGAAAAAAGAGAAGCAGTGTCAGGTGGATACCAAGAGAGATACTGTAAAGGGAGAAGCTGAAGAATACCATGTTGAGCAAGAGTCATCACTGTGATCAGCCAACTTGGGTGAATCCGGGAGAGGAACAGAGATGTAATCACCAGTTTAGAGAAATCCCATATACCTTTTCTGTAAGGAGGGGGCCTGTGGCACACAGGGAGGCCCTGGCCAGGCAGTAGGGCTTTAGGCTCACCCATCCCCACTGTGGTGCAGGAGGGCTCCCCAGCCTGACATGCATGGAACGGAGCTCATGAGGTGCTCCAGGCTGCAGAGTCTGTTACCGTCATCCCGAGTTCCTTCATGCTGGGGTCATGTCTGGCTCCTGCCTCTGCCCGGGATCCTGGTCCTGCCAGAAGGCTCTCATGACCAGCTGTCCAGGCAACCTTTGCCCAGCCTGCCCCCCACTCCTGGTGACAGAGCCCTGTTCTCCAGAGGCAATTGCTGCCCCATTCCATGGCCAGATGCACAGCCCTGCATGATCTGAGGCTGGGGCATTCTCCACATGACATGTGCCCTCATTAACTGTCTTGAAAGTTATGTATTAAAAGCCTGATCTTGAGCTTCTTTTAATAAATCTTTATTATTTGAAAGCTCATCCAACAGGAGGTTACTGCCCTCCCGGCTGGGTTCGTTTGTATTAAAACATGATCCTCTTTCTTATCCAAATTGCTTTCATTTCCATTCAGATGACCAAGGTATTGCTAGTTGGCATTTGTGCAAAGCCTCCATTTGCATAATAATATTTGAGTAGGTCATGATGACTAAGCAGTTTCATCTTTCCTGTTTGTGATCTTCTTCTTTAAACCTTTGTTATATCAGATGGATATGTTGCACTGTTCCAATTAACTTAGAATTAATTCTTTCAGGATTTATTTTGCTTGGGTGGTAGGACTTTTCGGGTCGTAATTCTGTGACAAGGCAGAGATTGGTTATAACCATTATTGGTCAACTGTGTGGTCTTTCTGCCACCTTGTGGGGAAGAATCACTAAACTGTTGAGATGAAATGGAAAAGAAGATATGAATATTAAAATCCATGTTTTTCATAAATGGGTCTAGGAGCTACTGCAGCAGAACAGAAATCATTGCTCTCTCCAAAAGGGTTTTAAATTCATTAAAAACAAGTGCCCAGACTGCTAAAACCTAGACTGCTTGCAACTGTACTAAACTATTGCCACATATTTTCTGTGCTTAGTTTTCTGTTTCCTACCCATATCTTCATAACACCAGTCCTTGTGGCCTCCCCAGCTCGCCCATTTTGAGCAATATGGGTTCATAGATGTGCAACTTCATAGCTTATTTTACAAGGCACACCACTGCTATTCTTTAATTCAGTCACAGCACATGTAATTAGCCTAAGAGATGCACCAGCCTCTGCTCAGGGGCTATGGTGAATGCTAGTGAGCACCAGATGTTAATCATTTCCATCTTCTAATTCCTGGCTGAGCCCCCAGTATCTAGCCTGTATATAGACACTGTAATTATGCTGTTGCCAAATGTGGAACAATTTGCCAAAGGTAGCCAAGTTATTCAAAGATTAATCTTACCTGGAATCATGATTTATTTCACCCAGATAAGTTAGAATTTCAGTGACTATATTTAACCCTCTATTGCACATATACAAAACCTCTATGTTATATACTGCAAGTAGAAAGTTCAGACTGTTGCAGCTTTGTGCATTACAGATCTTCAATGAACCAGGAAGTAAAATCTTCTTTAAAGATTCCTGGCATTTGACAGTCAGTCATGAAGTGCGACTTCTTGATTGGCTGTCAAATTTCCTTCATCTCTTCCTTCTCTTCTGTGTAAAGGACAGAAAATCCAGCTTTGCCTCTTCGATGTTTTGGGGCTTCAAGGAGATGGAAGATTCTTTTGTTCACTCCACTTCTATTTTGCATGATCAATGATTATGTGAATGCATTAAACTACATAAAAAGGCCCTCTGATTTTAGTATATTTTACAAAGGTGAGCTATTCAAACAGAAAATTTTTATCAGCTGCTGTTAGAATGATATATGCCAACCAGATTTCGCTTCCTTTTGTGCTGGGTTCTTTATACATAGGTACTACCCAGAGGGCAATGAGGCACTGGCACAGGTTGCCCAGAGAAATTGCAGCTGCCCCATCCCTGGCAGTGCTCAAGGCCGGGCTGGGTGGGGCCCTGAGTATCCTGGTCTGGTGGGTGGTATCCCTGCCTGCGGTGGAGGGGTTGGAACGAGATGATCTTTAAGGCCCTTCTATGATGGTTCTGTGAAAGGTCGCCCAGACATAGTCTGATCAAGACAAGGGGTGGGGCAGTAGAGATACATGGAGAAAAATGCCGTGAGCTCATAACTTAGTGTTCTGCATCATATGGAATGGATGATTGGTGCTGCAGAGAGATAATGTTTGTGAATACTTTAACTTATATGAAAAGCAGGGGCTATTGGCATGAGTAAGATTCGTCTGCACAGGAATACATATGCCTCTGGAGCCTCCCATGATCGTGAAGACAGTGTGTATCAAAACTCCCAAATAAACTCAGATTTCTTTGAATCAAATTCTGTAAACATTCATGGTCTTTCATATGAATACTTCTATGGATTAAAACAAAAAAATTATCAATTTAATAGCATTTATGTTTTTATATCTAGATTACCAATTATTACAGTTTCTAGACTAATTTGTTATTATTTTTATTATTATATTTTTCAACAGCAGCATTGCATTTTCATAGTGGATGTTAGAAATTTATATTTTACTGCTTTGCTTTTCTTTGCTTCTACAGCTCTGCAGAGAAAGAGCTGAAATGTTTGTTTGTTTGTTCCCCCTGCCCCCTGGTAAGAACAAATAATTGAACAGAGATGTTGGTGGTAGAAATATCTGTATCTTGGTTTTGATTATCTGTATAATTCCGGTCCCTACTTCCCAGTTCCACTGTGCCAATGCCCTGACTCATCCTTGCTCTGGATGGCATAAATCTACTGTAATTTCCTCCAGGATTTGTAGCAAGTGACCAACATTTTGTGGAATGCTTTTGGTTAACACATTTTTGCTTGGTAGTTCTTCTTTCAGTTCACTTGGCTTTCTTCTTACTTTTCACTGCCAGATGTAGCGAAGAACACAGTCCCCAGCTTTTTCTTGAATTTTATCATAGTATTTAAATACAGGTTGTGAACACAAGCATATCAGAGAATAGAAATAAAGTTGGTTACCAAGCTGTATCTTACTTTATTTTTGACTCAATGTAGGCCAAAGCAGTACAGCGCAGAAAAGCACAATATAGGTAGGAGTAAGATCTCTGTGTGTCACCTCATTCTGCTTTTTATAGAAGAGAGGAGGCAGATTTGTTGCGCTGTAAGCTGCTGTGTTAAATCTTTTAGAGTAGTTCTGGCAATCTTGGCTCTCAGTCAGCAAAAAAACTCTAGATTTTTCTTTTTGTGGAGACTGAGTATCACAATATGAAATGGCCCTAATTTCTGTGACTGTTAATTAATCATACTTATTTCATTGTGCTGTGGAGGATCACTTCCAAGGATGTAGCTAGGTGCTCTTTCTATGTAAGCTGAGCCCTTGAAAGTTTGATTGCAAAGAGATTTGGAGGGGGCTGTATGAGGGAAGCAGATATAAAAGCTGGAGAAGAAGGAAATTCCTACTCCTCCAGAGGGACTGGCTTTATGTTATGGCTGTCTGGCCTGTAACAGCTTTTATCAGCTCCTAGAGTATTTCTTCCCTTGAGGTATAAATACAAATGCTGAGACTCAGGTTAGTTTTGTGTAGACAGTGATATTGAGGTAGTTATCTGTGCTTAAGAAAGAAAAAAATAAACTGTTTTTTACTCCATGAATCTGTAGTGAAAATTCTGTATAGTCCAGTCCCCGCCCAGGCGCCTCAAGCGAAGATAATTTTACTGAGAAGGAAGCTACCTCAACAGAGGTAGCAACCTCTTCCTCAGTGCCTGTATCACCAGAAGAGAAATTTTGTTTTGTCTGTGTAAATAAATACAGGTTATCACTGAAGAAAATGTGCTCTAGGTATCTTTTGAGTCAATGAAGTTGAGTCTTAATTCAGTACTGTGCAGAGATCAGCCTACACTTAGCAAATTCACAAATGATGAGTTATTAATTATTTTGTGTTCACTCCTCCTGTTAAAAAGTTTTTACATTACTATCTTTTAATTTAAAGAATTAATTAGAACACGTGGACTTTTAGTATGAAAAATAAATTCTATTTTAAATTTAAACCTACAAGTAAAGAAGTTCATTCATTTGAAGTTCACCGTCAAGCCAACCAAAGTAATTTATTGCTCTCATGTGACATATGATATGTAAACTCTAAGAATTTTAATATACACCCTATTTAGAACTATCCAGGCAAGGTAGAAAAATGTTTTCGCTCTTCAATCACCTTTGCTCTTTTTTATTTTCAGAGGGCAAGGCATTCTTCCTTAGGAGAACATACTTTAGGTTAGGGGTTTATTGTTTTCCCCATATGTGAAGAGGTCAAATACCAGAGTGTGACTGAGCCTGGAGGGCAGTGACTGAATTAAATGAGGCAGTAGCTACTGAATAAAACTTTTGAGACAAATATATACACATATAGTATGTATATGTATATCTACATTATACATACTTACATATTTAAAAGCTGTTTCATAGTGCAACTCAGAAATGCTATTCTGAAGAGTCAGACAAAGTGGTAGTTGAAACTATGGGTCACAATTTTGGCAGGACTTCTGATAGATTTCAACTTCTTTTCCAAAACAAAAGCTCAAGTATAAAGAATATTCAGTGCCGTTTGGGGTTCTAAGTAGTCAAGTCAGCCTTCATTGTAGGGCTTGACAACTTGAGTTTTTTGTTGCAGTTCAATTTCATCTCAATGACTGTCATGTTCTGTTGCATCATGGTAAGCTGTAGGTGAGTCATCCTATCTCTGTAGGCTAAAATCTGCACTCAGGCAGTCCCACAAGCTTGTTCAATTTTCTAACAAGAGGAAAAAAATAAAGAAAAGTTCAACAAGAGGAAAAGAATTTAACTGAACTGAGATGGATTTATTGCAACTATTTCAATATAGTGTCCTTAGTAAGCTTTGTCAGGTTTCAAATCCCATGGTGACTCTTCCACTCTTCTGCTCAGAAGCTTAAAGCAGAGCTAAGCTGTGTTGAGATGTGCAATCTGTGGCTGACCAGTTCCATCTTGTCCCCTGTTAGTGGCATCCAGCCTTTTGCAAGTGAAGCTAAGAAGTCTTACGGCCAGCATGATTTTCCCTACATCTTCTGCAAAATCTGTGTAGACAAGAATGCACATATGCTCCCCTGTCTTTGAGCCAAATGGCATTGTGAGATGATGTTCAGAGTCTTATTATCTCAGAGGTTCCACACAATGATATGATTCATGAAATGATGGAATGTCTGTTGAAAGCACTGGAAACAGTCTAACACCTCCCATTGAAACTGTCAGAATGTGGCTGCTTGGTCTCTCTGAACCAGGAAACAGAGGGCTGGAGGCAGCATGAATCAGGCTGACATTCCTGTGTCCATGGCTCAGGCAGCAGTATCTAGGGAGACTTGATTGTCAGACTGGCTTCAAATCTAGAAAAGAAAACAAGAGCAGTGAACAAATATTTGAAAAATTAGTCAATTTAGACATACACGTTTCCCCATTGCATTCAAATACTGAGACGGCTTTATGCTGTTAAATCCTGCTTCCATCTCAGTCCTCAGCCAATGACAACTCTTAATTTCACCCACTACTGCTAAACCACTGTATCTGAGTTCAGTTTCTTGAGGAATTTGAAAACCCTGTGTGACCCATTTGAGCTCAGAGGGTCCAAAACTGGGATGTGTTCTATGTCATCTACTGTTCTAACCCTTCTTGTTGAGGCAGACTTCTTTCAAGAATAACGGGGGCTATGTAACTGGAAGGTTACAATGCAAACAAACAAACAAAGGAGAAGGTTCTCTTTTGTTATTAAAGGGGCAGCTTTGCAAGAAAGGCAGAAGGGAAGTTCAACTCCTTCCTCCTGTTATTAGCTACCACTCTGCTTCTCACTGTTCCACTGGGGCGCTGGTACTTCATATGCTCTTTCTTGTTGTGAGTTGCCACTGCTGTTTCCTCGTTTACATAAAGTCAGAGACAGACTATGACACTACCATCAGGATATGAAGCATATGTAGTGTGGGTTTTTAAAATTGTATTGTGTCATTTCTGTGCTTTCTACTCCCATGCAGACAAAACAAACCCCAAACAAACCAGCTTCTTCAATGGGAGGGTGGAGTAGCACTGGAGCAGGTCACGCAGAGACTGGGAGAGCTTCATCCTCAGATGGTTTTAAGACTTGGCAGGCAAAGTTGTGGCTGACCTGATCTGGCGCTGGCAACAGCCCGACATTATCCTAGCCGTGAGTTGGACCAAACCCCTCTAGAGGTTCTTTCCAACTATCATTTCTATAGTTGATCCATCCTTAGCAGCCATGGGCTGAAAATTCTTGGAGGGTTATGACCCAGTGTAAAGGAAGAATTCAGTTCTCATTTTTCACAGTCAAGTTGTGTCTTCTGCAGGAGTAATATGCATGTCTGTTCTTGCTGTAAGATTACTCAAGCACACCTGCAGTAAGATTACTCAAGCACACCTGCTTTTATGGATTATTGGTTTTTTTTGTTTGTTTGTTTGGTTTTTTTTTTTTTTAATTTATATTGTGGTCTCTTTATAAAAGAAGAAAAAGTAGGGTAAAAAAATCAGAAACGAATGTTAGTGTTGCTACTTTCAGAGATGAGTGGAAACCTGCACTACACCAGAATGTTCTGCAGATTCAAAGTGTTCATGCTTCTGTGCTTATCTCTTGATTTTGTGCAAATTTGGATGGTGACTAAGCATACTTCCAGGAAGAGATGATGATATATTGAAATGGGCACATATTTTCATTTTCCTGGCAAGACCTGGTTAAACACTCCATATCACTCATCCCATTGGGAGAGAGCATATATCCTTAATTAGCCAGGACATAACATCAGCAGTGTACCCAAGGCTACTTCTGGGATATCTCTTTCAAAATTCTGACATAACATTTACAGGAGGATTCCTGGAATAACTCCCTCTTCTCTTTCAACGTTTCTGAAATGCTCTGTAGATAATATTCAGTTATTTTTGTATGTTACAAAAGTATATCTTTAAAATAAATTTTTGAAAGATTGAAAGCTTAGTATTGTCATGAATTGCGCTAAGATATGGGACCTATGGATTTCTTTCCATTTGACAATAATTTTCCTCTCATACACTTTACAAAAAATATATAACCCTCTGTCTATGATCCAGAGTAACCAAGTTTTATGGGAAAGTCTGGCTTATTTGAGTATTGTTCATTAAATTATGCTGCTTTATGGATTCTGAAGTTAACTCTTGGCAATAAAAATGAACATATTTAAATCTTAGTGCACCAAGCAAATAACTGTCTTCAGGCACAGAAACCTGTTCCCTTTGCCATCTTTTCTATGTCTTTATACATCTTCAGGATACAAAAGTTATAAGAGTTGAAGAGCCAAACATTTTGGTAGTTCTGTGCTCTGCTACTGATTTGATTAGAGGTTTGAAAAAACACCTTGTAAAATGTAAACTTCTGAAAAAAATTCACCAAATATCTGAGAAGGCAAATATTCTTGCAATTTTAGTAATACCAGTAAGCAATTAATATTTAAGAAAAGGTAGGTGACAGACATTGAAACAAATTATTCTCTTTATCTCCAACTGCACTAATATGATTGACATATATTTTAAAATAACTTCTCTAATAAGGAGCGTTTCTGAACAAACATTATAAAACACATTCAAGGTTTAATTTTACTGAAGAACATGACAGTCATTTCTAGCTGCTGGGAGCCAGCAAAGGATCTTCAGTGCACTGCTAACAAACCTATGCCCTGAGCAGCTAAACCAGGGTGGTTGGTAGAGTATTTGAGAACTTTCAAACAGAACCATCAGCAAAGATCAGACTTGAATGAGGAAATTATGAATCATATGTGCTCTTTCTGCTTGTGAAGCAAAGGCGAAAAGTGACCATAATTTCCATGCCAAGGAGGAGAGACAGATGGGCTGTGGGCTCCCTACCAGTAGGGGAGACTTAGACTTTGGCTTCAATAGCCTTATTAGAGTAGGGTGAGCACTTGCTGGTGCTAGTGTCTAAGAAATACGTAAAGAATTTAATTTGGTTTGGTTGGTGCCTTTGTTTTATATTTTTGTTTGATTATTTCTACAGCACTGAGCTCAGGTTTGCATTGAATTATTTATGAAGTGCACAAGACCTCATTCCTGACTCATAATGAACACCTCAGCACCTACCCCTGTATTTGCAAACTAGAATAGTTTTTCCTATGTATGTTATTTCACAGTGCCACTTTGTCTACTGAAGTTTGTCTACTATTTTAATGCATCACTACTTGTGTAAATTTTGTGCGCTTGTTTGGAGGCAGCCCTTGTCCTTACCAGACTGAATTTGAATTACCAGCACAACACTACACCTCACCTACTGTCAGAAATCCCCTGGTGACATCTCTCTCCTGTGCACAGCCTTTTTCTCTATCCTCTCCTTCATATATTTAATCGAAAATTTCCTTTTTTTTCCTGGCTGTTTATTATTCCTGAGAGCGTGTGGTGAGTCACTGTGCTGAGTACCTTTTGGAAATCCACGGAGGTAGTATTTTTGATTGATGATGTACTTTTTCTGTGCCTATAAAATGGTGTCTTTAAGTAGCCAGTCTCTAGGCCTGCCTGCAAATGTTTAGCTCTTAGATTCCTCATATAGCTTCTTTTTAAGAAGCTGTCTATACAGGATCTTCCTGAAACTGATTCAGTTATGGTGGATTGTTTCTCTTGTAAGGATAGAGTTTTTAAAGGTTTCAGAAAAATTCTTGATCATGACTTTTTGAAATAGGTGTCATGTGCTACTCTGAAGTTGTATTAATTTGATGTTGTATTTTTATACTACGCTGCTACTGTTGGACACACAATCACACACACGTACATACTGTCTGGTGAAAAGGCATGAACTATTTATTAAAAACATCTGACTCCATTTTTATAGTATTTCTACACAGACCAGGGATTGGAGGAGATGCTTGACCTCTCACCCATCCCATTGGTCAAGACAACTGTCCATTAGCTGTCCATCTCTCCAAGAGGAGGAAGGTAAAACAACCTCATCTGACATAAACATTGCCTCTATTTATAACACCCGTGTGTGAGAAAGAAACTGAGAACTATGGAAACATTAGAACTGTGAAACACATCAGAAAGCTGAAAAAATCAGAGCGACACCATGCCACTAACTATTCTGTCTTGTCTCATACACCATATTTATCTACTTTTCTCTTTCTTATTGGAGGTAATCACTGTAATGCTTCTATCCCTTCTCTACTCTTTAGTACCAGCTCGATTTTCTTCTCATGTATTCAGCTAAGGTTTTTTTTTTTTAAAGCTTTTTTTTTTAGCTTGTGCATACCTTGAAATTCTTTTGTTTATAAGCAAAGACTAATTTTCCAGCTTTGTGAAGTTGGCCTAATGAGAATATGTCCTTTTCCAGCTTCACTTCCAGTACTGATGAGCTTGAAGGGCTGCTGGTACCTTAACACCTCTGCCTTATAACCCACACAATGCATAGGAAAAAAAACCCCAAAAAATCAGAGTCTTAAGATGAGATTTCTTTGAAATTGTGAAAAAGTTTGTAAGAGCTTATGAGAAGCTTTGCCAAACAAATGAATGCTAGTAAGCTATCTGCTCTAGAGGGTTTTTAAGGATGAAGAAGTTTTGTGCCTTAAACTGGTTTGCAGATGGATATAACAGATTGGTGTAGTAGTGTTTTGTTAGGAAGAATCTGAAATTGAAGCAAATGAAAACTTGTGAGAAAGCAGAGGAATGCAGAGAGCCATGCAGGCAAAGTGACAGTCAACAAAAAACGGCTTTAGTTTCAGTCTAAAGCTATCAAGGTCAGATGCCAAAAGGTGGCAGTAACTGAGTCATTAAATGATGACTAAGTGGATTAAATCTGTAGCTGTGTCTATGGACAGGACGCAGGGATGTGCCCTAAAGTCATAAGGCAAAGCAATCCATAGGGCTTAAAGCCTGTGGTAATTTTGCTGACTGTTGAAGAGGGATAAAGGCATTTGTTTTCCTTTGTAAAAGTGAATTTTGGCTTTAGAGGAACAATATACAAGTAAAATGTCACTTTTGTTTTTTTAGTTCATTAATGTTGCTTTCAGTTTTTAGATCATTATCATGAAGAGGCAGATGCAGAGAATTTGAGGCTGGGCTATCTTTTTTGTTTTGTTTGAATTTCAAGTAGTCCTACTGTAAAAATCCATGGATATAATTGATTTCTATTCTTTTATATCTGGATATAATGAAGTATACATTCTTACTAACTAGAAGATGAATATGTGCAGAAACTATTAAGCAACTTAAACTGAATGGTAAACCAATCTATTCAATGGAAATTTCCAGGAGTCATGTAAGAGCTAGTTTTTGTTTTTAATCAAAAGCTTATAATTATCTCGTCTGGTAAATGCACATTCAGAACTGAAAGCTTTAAGTAGAAACACAAACTCCGCATAGATTTATGATTTTCAGGGTATTGAGATAACCAGTTATGTATTAACTCACCATGCACTATAAAAATGATGAATTGCTCCCCTTCCTGGCAGCCAGTAGTTCTATACATTATCACCTAATATTCTTCATATGAAAATGTATTCTGATTTATTATATACTGATAATCCGAAGATTACTAAAGAAAAGTCACTTATACTGTAAATCAGTCCTCTACCTATTTCATAGCATCAAAATTTAGCGTCATTTGATGGCCAGACTGTGTCTGCTGGGTCTGTTTTTTGGCCTTGGTTTGTAGCTCCTATGCATGTACCTGCATCAAACCTACATTGTACATAACATTTTATTATTGACCTTTTATTTTTGGGTGAATTAGAGATATGGATCTGGATTTACGTCATGTAGGATAAACCACAAAAAATTACGTGTATTCTTAAAAATCCCTGTTTTATAGGTTCCTGTTAGGATCTGGCTGCTTGCCTTGACTAAGACAGAAAACATTAGAATTAACATTTAACTGGTCCTTTTGCATGAATGCTCTCTTATATGGTCTGTAATTATAATGCTCGCTTCTTCTCAAAATGCCTGCATGGGAAAGATCTGTGATAAATGAGCGAAAGGAAAAAAGGACAGGAGAAGTTTTCTGTAGTATCCATCATCCTCTGTAGCAGAAGTTGGAAGCATGCAGCAAGTAAAGAAGAGTTTTTAAAAAGCTCATAAATTAGGTCATCAAGTTCAGAATGGTCCTAGCCTGTGTTTCTCCGTCTACTACAAAGCTTCTGTAGAATGCTGACCAGTTTATTTAGGCTAAACTTTTATTACACTGATATTTGTTTTCTTGATCACTTGAAACCCAAAGAACTGGCTTGCCAAGTGCTCACGGCTGAAACTGAAATCAGCAGCAGCTGGGCTTTGAATAAAAAATCTGCTGTAGGAAAACACGTGACTTGAAAATTCAAATCTTAGGTCAGAAACACAATATTTGTCATACTTTTATTTTTAATCTTTGTGTGCCTTTGTTTATCTTCCTGAAAGCAGGATTAAAACCTCTTCCATTATAGAGATTTTGTGAGCATGAAAGAGTTTGTTTTTGTGAAGCTTTCAAGTACCCAGTAAGAAGTATATAGAAAACTTCCCAATTAAATTTAATCATTCTGCCTCTTGAAATCATACAATGAATGATTGTCTATGGCTGTCCACTGAATGAGAATAAAGCAGGATGGAAGAACAACATGCTAAATAAAGCTGACCTACCTTACATGGAAAATGAGATGGTGTCTCTGAATTGAGCAAATATATCTCTTTGTGGGAGAACAATTTGTCATAGTGAGGGTAGGCAAGTGTTTCACAAAGCCCATAAAAAGGCAAAACCTCTATAAGCACAGTATGAAAAGAGGGATGCAGAGGACAGGGAAATATATGCTCTGATGATATTTGGTCAGTAGGAGGTATAAACCCCTCAGGTGATGGGGGGACAAGCACATGAAAGGACCAATGTATACAAGTGTTATGTAACTGCACTGAGGAAAATGTCAGGCTGTCTTCTGTCATCACCAGCCCTGATCCTGCATCGAGCACTGTCTGAGGTATGAACCCTGCCTCACCAAGCCCAGAAAAAAAATGTCAGAGAACTATGCGGTTTGGAGGGAGAGGTGGAACCATCTATCAGCATACTTTTCCTAATGGTGGGAGTGCCACAGACTCAACTGTTCAGCCTCAGTCAGTCAATTTATTTTACTAATTTGGCAGGATACAAACCTAGCAAAAGTTGAATCATTTTCTGCTGAACTAGTGAATTAAATGGGCTGATGAAATCATCTGACAAGTTTCATTAGTGTGAGGGAAGGTGTGGAACTGCACTGCTGAAAGTTAAGGGACTATAAAGGAAGGATTAATATTTATCTTTATTTTTTGGTGCATAGTGAACAACTGAATCAGGGCAGCTGCATTTTATGATTATTTTTATGGAAAACTGTGGAATCAAATCTTGCAATAGTAAGATCTCTTTTCTATCTACTCTATTCTATCTCTTTCTATCTGTTCCTGGCAGGCAAAGGCCTGACTGGATGGCTGTAGGCACTATGGGGGCATGAGACACCCTCAGCCCCGATATGCCAAGGACTGCTGAGGCACAAACAGACTAAATGAGAGTGCAGCCTTGGGAGGCTGTGGCCAGCAACCTCTGATAAGTTCTACCAACATTTGTGAGTTGTGGTCCTGAGAGATTTTGAAGACTAAGAGCACATGGAGGTTGAATGATACAGGAAATTTGTTAGGGGAGGATGAAGGCAAAGAAGAGATGTGGTGAGATGGCTGTAGCATAAAGAGAGCCTGAAAAAGGAGTGGGAGGGCAAAAGATGTGGTTTTGCTGTAAGAGTGGAAGGTGAAGAGTGATGCAGTGATGCGGTTCTACCAGGACTTATTAGATCAGATGCTGTGCAGTGTGAATGCATCTGTATTGTCCTCAGGGAGAAGTGAGATTTTGAGGCTATGCAGTTGCTCTAATGCAGCAGAGAGCTAATGATACTGGCTCATAGCCAGCTGTTCCTGCAGCTGTTAACAGGGAAGGTGTGTGGCAGGGACTCCGGAGGTTCAACCTAGTGACAAAACCTTGCTTCAGTGGCAGTGCTGCCCCAAGCAAGCCCTGCCTACTCAGTGAGAGAAGAGCTTTGGAACAAAACAGCAGCCTCTGGAGACATAAGGCCTGCACTAGAAGCATTGCAGGTGGTCGCTACAGACTAAACCATGTCTAGTTCCCAGGATTAAATACCTCTTAGCAGTTGGAGTGTACTGGGTGCACTCATGGAGTTTGTCTTCTGGTTTAGATTCATGAGAAAGGAATGCTGTCAGTGTCTCGGAAGTTGGAATGCAAGTACAATAAATGTGGTTGATTGGGAGAGTTGTTTTGAAAACACACTCCCACTTTGAGCCAGAAAGCTCATGCAGGAGGATCAACTAGTCTGGATAGTTTGACTTTTGAAAAACACCTGGGTGGCTTGACATTTCCCTGGCATTTCTGTGTCTGGGGGGACCATTCCATTCAATGTCATGGAGACAATTTTGCCTCTCTGTGTTTTGGTTCTACTGGGGCCACAATGCAGTGGTAGAATCAAGTGTTGCTGCTGAGCACGGCCAGCCCACCTGGCCCGGGGGAGAGGGGTCTGCCCTAGTGGCAGTAGTTGCTTTGCACCCAGGTTTTCAGATTTCAAACCTGTTTCATTTAGATTTCAGTCCCTCTGTTTTAAATACATAGTCACTGGCTGACTGGCCATCTGAGATGATGGATAAATTTACTCTGTGGCTGAGGTTTGTCATAAGTTGTCCTGTTTAGCCCTTGTTCCCTGACACAACTTTGGCCTTTTCTTCTCAGACTTTGAGCAGCTTCACCACTTTGAAGGAAATTCTGGTAAAACTCAGAACATTTCCAGTGAGACAGCCGAGCCAGAACATTTCCTGTGTGTCACCAAACACTTCCTATGCGAGAACTTGCATCCACCACTCTTTAGCAAGAAGTCTACTTGACCGATGCTCTAGGGTCAAACTTTACATTATGAGGCCCTGTTGAAACTGCAAGAGCTGCAAGAAGCTCCCTGCCTCCTGTACTGTCTTGTTGACCAGATCTAGTACTTGTTGGTTGGGAGGACGCCACAAAGGGTGTGGGAACTGAGGGGAAGGAGGGGCTGGGAGAGGCCCAGGTGTGAAATGCTGCTTCTGTCTTGTTTTTGTTGGGATTATTTTTTTTTTTTTTTGCTTTTGTAATATGGGCACTGGGTTCATTTAGGCAGGCAAGGGAAGGGCAGATTTGGAGCTCAGTATGCCATCTCCATCTAAAAACATATTTCTAGAGCAGTGTGATCTGCAGTATGCCCGTATTTACTGGGACATTAAACCTCTGTGATGCTAGGGCTGGTAACATTACATCTGCTCAACCATTTTTATTGTGTCTGCAGTCTAAAACATGGACTCTAATTGTATGGACTCTAACTGAAGCCAGAGCTAATTACTTTTAGACTAAATTTTATATTACAAACATCCTCACATCAGAAACTATCTTTTGGGTGTTGGACAAATATCCTCTGCCTGTCAGTGCTGAGGCACTCTTTGTATCACTGCCTCTTTATATTTGCCTTAGCATGCACTCTTTTTGCTTGATACTAAGGTGTTGGTTGTTTTTTTGATACCAAAAGCCAAGATGAAATAAATGAGAAGCCACAGCTTTTAATTTTTTTTTTTCCTTTAAGAGAATGTTTTGCCTCTCTCTATAATTTAGTATGTTTCAGCATCTGGTAATTTTAGTGAAGAGGTTAATAATTGGAATGTGAAATTTTTAATTCTACTTATAAATTTGTCTACCACACAGACTAATTAACTTGAGGTGGTAATATGCCAAGTAGGGCTTGTAATGTGCTGGTGGACTCTGTGTTCCATTCTTAAGTTGTCTTTCTTCAAGGCTGTCAAACTGGATATAACATTTACTTCTTAAAAATATAATGATTTGTTTTCTGCCAGTGTTTCAGCTATATAGTTGGGTTCAGTGCCTTGCTTAGGAAAATCAGAAATTTTCTGCTATTTCTTGCTGTGCTCTCCCTGCTGTGGTTTTTTTTTTTTTTTAAACTTACAATTCTGTATTTCATTACAGTAATACTCAGACTTTTTTTCATCACACTGTGGTTAAGTACTAATTTGGACTCCATTGAATGTTGAACCGTGTTTTTAAAAAGCAATTATGAAAAATTAAAGCAGCCATGTTGTAAATAGACCCTCTTAAAATCATTGTCTCTATCCAGACAAGAACAATGTTTTTGTTTGTTCTTGTTAAATGACTATTGCCTTCAGATCCTGGAAAAGATCCCTGCTTTAACTAGTGTGGGGAACCACGGTGTGTTTAACCTCTGTGTGTATAGGTACAGTAGGTGACTTATCTGTAAGCTAAACTTAAGTTTTAACCTAATACTAGAATGCTCAGCTAACTTTAAAGCAGCCAGTTTCAGAGAAAATAGCTGTATATCCAGCAGCATGAAGCCAAAATTATTATTCATCTTTTCCTTTAGAATTTTGAGTCTCTGCGTGTACTAAATTTATGCCATTAGCCTGCTGTTCCTGAAGTGCAGTACATAGTGAACATGCGAAGCAAGTGAGGACAAATATCATGGGTTGAGTGGAGGGGGCTGAAGTGGAGGAAGCAAAAAAGGATGTTTAGAACACTTTAGTCAAGAATAGCATGGAAGTCAATCAGAGATGGTAGTTAGGTTTTTGTTTTCCTACTTGTTTACAAATCAACTGTGCAGAGCAATATCAGTAGAATGTTTGTGTAAATGAGTGTGAAGATTATTCATGATGGTTGTTTTTGGTGACCTTTTTTCTTGCTAGCAGAAGGAAGTGGAAAATGAAGTGCTTGTAGGACAGGCTGGAAAGTTGCTGGCAGAGGAAAAAGTAGTCAGTTTTGAAGAAACGGGAAGATGAAACTAGGCAGAGTTTTCCAGCATGTTTGAAATAAAAATAAAATTAATTATGTTAATTTAATTTTTAGGGATTCAAAGCTCACTGTAAAATGAGCCAGAAAGATGAATTTATTGGTAATATCCTGAATGGAGAAGAACAAAACTGATCTTTGGTGCTCGGAGAAAAGTATTTTTTTATTTTCAAGACATGAAATGATCAGCTTTGGTTAAGACATGTATAAGTGGAGAAGAAACATGAGAAACAAGTTCAGAAAATATGGAAAGGTGCACACAAAGAGGTATATTAGTCAACAGATATGGCTGTAACAGAGGCAAACCAAGACCGGGACTTCTGGTGCTGCCTATTATACTGTAGGATAGAGTGGGCAGAAATTTTGGATGCAAGATTTACAATTTGATCTGGGAAAGCTTAAGTTTTGTCACTAGAAGTGACTGAGCTTTATATTGCGTAGAGGTTGTATTTAAGAACATAAAGAGAAAAGTCTCAAGCCGATTTCTTCTCATATAAATGTTATTTAAATAAGCTGAAGACCTTCTAGGGCATTTTCTTACTGTGTTAATAATATACTTCTTGGGTGGTTGAGAGCATGACACTGAAGAAAAACAAATACACTAACATCACAATATTGTATGCCCTGGAGTATTCTAACAACATAGCATTTCATCCAGAGCTAGACCAAAACACCTGGAGTTTGTGCTTCTCCATCTGAGGATCTCAGCTCACTAGTGGCTGACAGAAGTGCACCATTACTCAAATCCCTGCAGTAATCTTTCAGCATGTTGGGAATGAGGATATTGCCTGGCTGTCTGACACAACACCTTGAGTCATGACTAAATAAGGTTTATGTTGGATGGAAAGATTTTATTCTACCATATGGATGTAGAATATGGGTGATTTTTCCAGTTGCTGAGTTACTACTGTTTTTGTGTTCTCGACATTTTTAAAAAATTATTTGAGAAGCTATTTCTGAATTGACTGATTGTTGGATATTAGCACTAGATGCATTCACGTTATTGGGAAAGAAGAATTAAAATGCACTACTAGTTACTCATTTATTAATCTTCTGAAAAATGAAGCCAGGCAGTCCCACTTAGGACACTGAGTTTCAGCCTTTTAATATCATGTCTCCTTGAGACGGAGATGCAGATAGGAAAACAGTGACTGAGATCCCCTTCAGGCTGTCGTAACAAGCCTGAATGTGTTCATCATGTAACCAGAGGCTTCTCTACATAATGATTTTGTACAAATGGGAGGCTCCAAACTTAAACTGATGTATGGCTCTGACTAGTGTCTTTGATTCGAGCAACTGTGGGACCATTATCGCTTTTTATACTTCGTATGAGGTGTAGTTTTGCACCAGAGCAGCAGCTCCCATTTTGAGTCTCCCTTACTGCAGGAACTGAGGCTCAGCTGACCTTGGTGACAGAATGGAAAATATTCCCTACCTACCTAACAATGTAGGTAGGCATAGATGTTTAATGAGTTTAGGCAAGGAAGACTGTGTATAACTCTCATGTTAGCAATGCTTACAGATTCAATACAATATACTTAATAAGATCCTGATTAATATCTCTTTCCATTTAGGGAACCAGGTTAGAGTTGCCATCAATGTGTATGCCCTACCCTTTCCTTCTGACAAAGTCAACAGTGGAATAGAAACCCAGGTGTATATATAGCTGTTTAATTAAGGCGCTCCATGCAAAATCTGGGACGTGGGTTCTTGAAGTGGATTGCAAAATCTTGAATGGGAGCCAAGGTTTCTTTTGTTGTGTTATCACACATTGCTGATGAACATCAGCATTCCGTAAGTTGTGATTTTGCTTTTCATGTGTTTTAATTTAAAGCCCGTTTCTGCAGTATTTGACAGGTAATTCAGAATATGCAATTCTCATTTCCTTTGGTCCTTCAGCATACTTCCCCTTTCTCTCGGCTGTTTGGGTAGGGTAGCTGGCAAACAGTAAGCAATTGCTTTCCTTGATTTCAAGGGGGAAACAACACAGAAGAAAACAGCTGGATTATGCAGACAAAAGGTCTGCAATAACATTTTACTGTTTTATCTGTGTTTGTGAGTTTACTCCTAACTAATTTTCTTGAATATAATTAAATGGAAAGTAAATCATGTCAAGGTTAGTCTCTGGCTTGTTATTGATCTTACTGAGGGGAAGTAAAATGTTTTGAAGTTAAGGCCATGCCTACTTGAATGACCATGACTTGCTTACTGAAAACCTTGTGCATTGTGCAAATGTTAGTTGTGCACATAAACTGACCAAGAGGGAAAACAATGGCAGATGAAACTCTTCTTCCTTTTCAGGTGAGTATCAGACCTTTCAAAACATCTGTTGGGGGTCCCAATGTGGGGAAAAGGAAAGACACAATGTGTATTGGAGAACCAGAATGTAATTAAAATAAGAATTTAAAACTGATAATTTATAGCTATTGTTAATCTGAGTTGCTATGATTGAAAGTAGAATAAAATATTTCTATTTTGATAGGAAACAGTTATAGTCAAAGCTCTGTGCTTTTGTCTTGGAAACCTACTTGTGATACTTCAAAATTATCAAGGTATTTGTGTGGTAATAGGGTAGGTTTGGCTCTCTCTCTGTGCCTCCTGTTTTACTGAATTGTAAGGAATTGAAAGCAACTTTAAAGCTTAAATCTACAAGGTATGTCAGTCCTGGGTTAGGTGAGTAAAAAAAGCTTCAGTTTTTATTTCCTTATTTAAAAAAAAAAAAAAAAATCCAAAGCAGCTAGGTCCAGCTATCTTCCTCTAGACCTGCAGATTTAATTAGGAGGTTACAAAGTTTGTGGATGCTACCTTTTGTATTCCTAAGGTAGAAATTCCTTTTAGCATCTTGTGATTGCAGTTCTCCATGTAAAGACACTGTAGTACCATTAGACCAGTGGAACAAATATTTAGTATACACTCAGCCTGTTGTAGCTGTCTTGCACCCAAACTGATGTGTGCCTTGGCTCATGAGAAAAAATTTTGGTAAAAATTAACAACAGACTGATATTTAAAAAATAGCAAACATTCAAAAGTCAGGAAAAACATTGTAATTTTGTCTTAATTTATGTATCATTTGCATGCATGAATAAACAGACACATACAGCCTGTAGTTAGCAGTAAATAGGCAGAAGTCTTTGTGAGAAAGGCCTGATATTTTCTCTGTTCTTGCCTGACCTCTCTTGCTCTCCATTCTCTTCTGTGTCCGTGTTAGCTTCCCTCCTGCCAGAGAAGTTTGCATGTGAGGGTCACGTCAAGTGCAGCCCGATGCCCTCTGGAGAGTCTGGAGCAGGAGCCTGAAGCAGGCTGTCTGGCGGGCACCACTACCCCACCGTGGTGGGGCTGGCCCAGGGTGTGCTTCCCCGACATGCCCACCCCACCACCTTCACTTCCCAGTGTTTAGGAACAAAGGCCAAACTGATGGGCATGAGGCAGAGCCCAGGTATCAACTGGATTGTGACTCCTGGCTTGCCATAATGATGTTTCTGAACCTCTTCATTTTCCAGAGAAAAATAAAATTCTCTGCCTCTTTCCAACTCTGTTTCCATAGCAGTAAAGGTAGCAGAAATAATATATAATGTAAATTAACAAAATTGAAATAGTTCCTTTAAGAAAAACTTTGAGAACTCGCGTTATTTGAACAGAATGGCATGCAGCGCACCATAAACTTTGTTAACTTACAATAACATACCTTAGTTTTCATGTCAGTCTAACACAAATCAAGTTTCAATTGCGCCGTCCCCTGCTAAATTGTGAATTACATTCTCAGAGACCTAAGAAGGTTTTAAATGTTCAAAAACCTAGAGCTGTAGCTCTTTTGTGAGTAACTCTTCATAATGGATCACTAGACTGGATTTGATACTGAGTCAGTTTGAGAGCTTTACTGTACTGTTTAGAATGGCATAGGATTAGTACTAGAAGGGAGAAACTGTCAGAAATGAGACCATACAACGTCAAGCCAGTGCTAATTAGGAAGTCCATGGCATTTCCTAGATTTATGGAAAGACTTTATTTGATTCCTTAATCAGAAGGTATCAAAGTCTCTACTTTACTTCAAAGGTGGGTGGTGGCTTAGAGAGTGTAGTTATTTCCAATGTTTTCTTTTGAAATCAGTAATCAAAATTTTTACTCAGAGGCTAAAGTTTAATGGACTGAAGGGTTTTAGACAGTGGCATGCACATTGGGCATTATTGGACATCTTCAGAGCACTGGGCTTCTTGCTTCAAGTTGAGCTTTTGTTTTCCTCTGGACTTCAGCATATCAAGTGTATATGGTCCAGCCTTTAGTGTACTTTCTTTCCTACCATGTAGAAAGGGATTTTCATGGCTAGGGAAAGCAGTTTTTGCCAGAAACTTTTCTCATCCAAATAGAACTGGCAAGTGGCCAAAAATGTGCTGGTGGTTCTTCAGCTGTGAATTTTAATTTCCAGGCAGCTCCTTTTAGTACTTGTTCACATAACATTTGCTTCTCTCATCACTGCTCTGAACAGAGGATGTGAGCAGGTTCCTGGTGCAGAAGGTGATGTCTGCAGGCTCAGCCTCCAGCCCCAGGCCTTCACAAAGGTTACGGGGAGGGGATCTCTGCTCTGCTGGCCTTCCTGCTCTGCCAGGAGCCTGGCAAGCAGTGTGGCCCACTGGGCACTAGCAGCAGCTTGCCCACAGCTTTCAAAATCTTCACTCATCTCTCTGTCTGATGGGCAGATGAAAGCCAGGCTACTCAGCATGCAGAGGGTAATGCAGTTTGTCCTACAGTTGAAAAATGATAAGGAGATTTTTACTCGGTTGGCTAGAAACTTCTTTACCCTCTCCTGAATAAAAAACCACCCCCCTGCAATTTTTTTTTAAACTCATTGTCATTCATTCAGCAGTGTTAAATCTGCTCATTTTGAAGTATCAAGTGTCTTTCCCTAGCAACAAGATTTTTCTTATAAGTGACAGATTGGATGTAGGAGCAGGGTGGGGCAGAGAGAAAATGTATATTTCTTAAAATACTGTTCAATAACTACTGTCTGTAGAGGCTTAGTGTTAAAATCATGCTACTGAATATTTATTTTAAGTAAGGTTCCCTTACATGATAACCAAATTTGACTTATAAAATTTGTTCTTAAATTGGCACACACGATATCAAGTTTTAAATATAGAAATAATTTATAGCTCATACATCTCAATTCTGTATCACCATGTAGGAATGATTTGTTTAAAATATTCCTTAACAACAGGCATGTATTAACATGGACTCTAAAATCCGTGGCACCGTACTTTAAAAGCCTGTTTGCATTTTGTCTGTTTCTTTAAAGGGTTTCCGTATTGTCTCGGACTCCCCTGGAAATGCAGTAAGGATTCGTATCACATCTCAGTTGCCATAGCAACAGCAGTCTTTCCCATAATGAGCTGCATCATCTGAACTGATGTCACAGCATCATGCAGCAGGTCACACAAGGCACCTCCTAGTATTGCATCTTACAGATGTGCCGTAAACATCAAAAGAGGATGATTTGAACAGGACATGGTAAGTTGCAAAATACTGTGCTGTTCTTAATTGCAGGGTTATTTTTTCCTGTGTTATAAGGTTTTCCTAATGTAAGTGGGTTTTGCCTTGTAAAAATCATTTTGAAGAAAGATGCTGCATGCCTAAATATTATTTTCAGTCAGACAGGCTAAGACAAAGGCCTACCGAAAATGCATTCAGTCTGAATTTTTACACTTGCCTTTGCATTTGTGATAATAGCCTGAATATTTGAAGAGAATATATTTAAATTTCACAATCCAATTAAAGTAGCTACTGTCTTATTTGCTTAAAGGAAAAGAATAGCTGTTTTCCATTTTAATGCCATAAACATAGCTTGTTCCTTTCCCTGTCTCTTCATTTAAGCATTCCTGTTATGTTTAGCTCCTCTTTGAACCTATTTTATCTCAATAGCATGAACATAACCTATTTACTTTCATTGGCCTTCCATAGCATGATAGCACAGAAAATACTGTGCAAACTGGTGCTGAACAAGCAACTGGAACAGTATTGATTTTAAACATGGTTCAGTACTGTCCTATTTCTACCGGTATTCTTAAAAAAGAAAAACATAGAATTAATTGTCAAACAATAACCAAATATTTTGAAAGGACTGTGGCTTTTAGTTCTTCTACTGTTTTACTTTCTTTGACTCTGTTTTTTAAATTACAATATGAATTTAGTGAATTATAGATCTATCTTTTACTGGAAAGAAAACAAGTTTTTTTTTTCTGCTGCAACTGCAGTAAAAGGTGTAGCCAAAGATTCAAGCATTCTGAGGAGGTTTGCTATGAATAAAATAATAGGAATAATTAAAAAGGTTTCCACCTCTATCTTGGGAAGAAAATGCCTATCTTTTATATTTAGAAAGCCGGTTAAAATCATGTCTACAGTATTTAGTAATCCTTTACCATGTCCAATATTTGCTTATGTTGTATTAAGGTCTTACTTCTGGAGGCTAGGTTTATTTTGCTTAACTTCAAGTTAATCTTGCTGGATGGTATATAACAACATTATTGTTTGATTTTGCCTGTTTGAATTGTTGTATTTCAGCTGCTTGCTGAAGGAAAGAAAAGACCAGACACATGTCATTTTAATTGATCAATATGTCCACTAGGAATTAGGGAGTGGTCTCTGGCTCTGTTTCTCCCTGTGTAGTTTATATTTCAAAAGTGCAGCAAGAAAAAAGCAACCACTAATTTTGTAGCGATATCAATATTTATTGTGGGTTTGGTCCCTTATATTTGATAAAGTAATAAATGTAAGGAGATCTGACTATTCTTTATAGGGGTGTATGTGATGTTCTTGTCTGGCACAAGCTGGAGTAGAGCTCTTATATCTTAATTAGACAGTCTGTACGGAATCATATATGCTTTTTTCAGCATGGTCTGGATACATCTGTTGGATTTTTTTCCCCACTGCAAAACACAAAGCAAATGACTGTACATTAATTATTAGAATTAAGTTTTATTTATTTGTGATGCATTTTACAGTATGAAAGTAGTGGTCTCCTGCACTTGCTGTGTTCCCATCAGGCAAACTCGGAAGGGGATGAGTTAGCAGGAGGATGGGGGTAGGGCAGGACAGCTGATGTCTGCCTAGTGTCAGAGTCAGTGTGAAGAGAGCTGGTGGGCAATGCCTTTAATGTGCAACTTTAGGGATCATAAAAGAACAGTTAATAAGACATGAATGTAAGATATTTCTGATTTAAATATTATCCTTTTATCATCAATAACAATAAATGCATTTTCTTAGATTTTTGAAGTGACATGATTGCAACTAGAATTTCTCAGATCAATGTTAAAACTTAGGGGAAACTCATACTGGGTGAAAAAGAACAACATTTGATGGTATTAATGGGGGAATGACCTACTATGAAGTCTCCAGTGAAGAATTTCTTTTCCCCCTAATAACAAGAATACAAACCCTGTTGTTTTTTAAACACTTTAAAAAGTTCCTGTTACTGTCTATTCCTCACACTTCTCATTGTATTGTTTGCTCTGGGAAACACCTGCTAATAATGGAGCTGTGATGGTACTACTTGATTCTTGGTGAGCCTGGCTGATTCTGACTCCTGCTGAATACTTTGATTATAGAATGCTTCCTGTCAATTTTTGTATGGGCCCAAGTGTTGCACTGAGAGCTGTACGTGAGGACATGGAACAGCATGGAGTGATGAGGAAAGTCTCATCATGAGAAGCAACCCTGAGTGCCTTTATCAGAGCATGAGCGAATGTAGAAACATGAAAGATAAAACAATTTTGCTCGTTGTTGAGGCAGATTCGTAACAGGTACAAGTGAGGCAGCATTTGACAGTGTGAAAATTGTGTTACTTTCAGATTTGTTTCACAGCTGGCCTTATACCATTACTGAAGGCAATATGTTTTGTAAATACATGTATTCTTCACCGAAGTAGCTGAATTTGGACAGTTAATCTGAAGGCCAAAGTTACTCTGTATATGCAGAATCATACTGACGTGGAGCCGGAGATGGGCGTGTACTAATGGACTGAAAGGGTGTTACTGTTTAATCTTTACTTTGCTCTGAAGGGTTTTATTATAACAGCAGTTAAGTAGTTCTTACATAGCGTAGCACTCAGCGCAGAGAGAAACAGAAGCTTGGTTCTTCCCAAAGCAGCTGGAGGGGCTGATGACAAAACCTGACCACAGCAATGGAAGTTGGTACAATTTTAACACTTGGTAGGATTTTTTTCACCATATAATGCAAAGCCTACCAAGAGGGGATCAGAGCACACCCTCAATGGAAGGAAGTTTTCTTTATTCTCTGAGGAGGAGTTGAGGGGACCCTATGCTCTGCACTTTATCTTTTGTAGGTCCCATTACAGAAGAGCAGTGGGTGGGTGTGCTGTGCCTCCCACCTCTGACAGATCTGGAAGGAAGCTGTGTTCAGGAACCATCCCTTGAAAGTCTAGTCAAAGGAAATCTCTATCAGAAGTGCTCAGGTATTGATTAGAATTGGTGGCATTTCCAAAATTCTGGTGAAATATTTCCTTAAAAATAATTTAGGAATTAGAAATAATGCAAAAAAAATTCCCATGCTTTTTCCTAGTCTACTTGCACCCTTCTGTGAAAGACACTGCTGTGTCATAAAAGAAATATTGACAAAATTCTGGGCTTGATTTTTTTTCCTGGTCTCTGCTGAGCGCTCGTAGCTTCAGGGAGGGGCAGAATGTCTGAAGTTCTGGAGTTGCTTTTAAAAGAAAAAAAATATTGTGCATAAAAAGATATCAAGTGTCTCTGTTGAAATATTATATTTATATTTTGTATTGTAATTTGGCCCGTGTTTTATAATGAAATCTTTTTACATTTTGTAACAAGATATTATACTGGTGGTACTGGGACAAAATTAATGATACATGAATAAAAAGATGACATCAGGAAATTATCTTGCAACTAATTTATGTCTGAATACAAACATTTCTGTGGATTGGACTGGGTAAAGTTGGCTTTTGCTTTTCCTTTTCCATAAAAATAGACAGTCATTAAGGCAGATTCTAGCTGCAGAAAATAAGAAGGTTGTATATGCTGCCCCTGTGATGAGTCACCCAGACTGGGCTAAGACTTTTCTGCCACAGGAAAGGAAGGAATCAATGGAAAAGCTGAGCTGGATGGAGAGCCCAAAGGCGACTAGATTAGTGAGGGAACAGGACACACAGTGGGTGCAAGTGGCAATGGATGGGCATCACGTCTGACATCACTGTGATGATCCAGAATTCTCCTGAAAAGGCAGCTCCCATCTTGGGCTTCTCAGCTTCTGGAGACTTTGGCAGAGGGCAAGGCAGACCTCAGCTGTGTTTCTAACCCTAACAAGATGTTACTATAGTAATTTTCTCTTTTGTCAGAGCTTAAAGGCTAACTGTACCTGGTTTGCTACGCAGGCATGTATACTGTTTGATCAGCACTCTTGAACAAAGACCTGTGGAGTATTGTCTTTCTCATATTCAGTTTTATGTCTTATATTTTCTGTAGATTTAAAAATGAAAGTATCTATCCTCACTTAATATCCATTAAAAAAACTGCTAAAAGTGTGTGATATAAATCCTTCGACTAGTTTGGCATGGTCATATTTATGTATATATATAATGTCAGAAGAGTCATCACAAAAATCACTCTTTGAGTATCAAAATATGCTTTCCTGAAACAAAAAATTTCTTATTTTTAAAAACCCTTCAGAAAAGCTTTGGTTCTGAGGAAAAGAGGGAATAAATTAAAAAAACCCATCCAGATAGCTCTTCCCTTCCTGTTTGATGCATGAAAGCCTGGTTTCAAATACCTGGACTCCTGAGCGCTTTGAATCCCAGCAAGGCTGACTCAGCTTTTCATCCCTTCAAGGTCAAAAAATTCAGCTCTGTGTAGTTTACAATGTCTGGCACTTTCAGACAAGATGTTTCAAGCCAAGAATACTCTGCTCTGTGTGAACTCTCAGTTCTCATGACATGTGTCAGATGCAGGCTTGCTCTGGCAGCCTTGGCCAAAATGCTGTTGCCTCCTGCCTGTCCAGTGTTCAGTCCCGGTGCCAGGCAAGAAGGGACTTTCCCTCAGCTGTGTAAAGAATGTCTTCTAAGGTGCCTGGAAGTGGAGATAAGGAATGTCCTCCAGTCTGGGCGATTATCTTTGTGTCCCGAGGAGAGTATCAACCTCAAAGTTAAGGATGGAGAGTGAGCACTGTGAATTGTGTTGACACTTCCTTACCTTTACCCGCCCAATGGCATCCGGAACTCGTAAGATCACTCAGGGCGAGCAGTTGGCTCTGGAAGACTGAACGTTCTGTAGGGTGAGGCAGCAGAAAGGCTCTGAGAAGGGGAAGCACCTGACCCAGGGGGCAGCAGGCACAAGAATAACTGACCCCCAGCACTGCTGGTGCTCCACATCCAGCTGCTTTCTCAGAGACCCAAAGTATGCTAAGCATTTAGCTGAAATGTGCATTCTCTCTTTGGCAAAGTGGTCATTCAAGTGATGATTATTTCAGTACTGAAATAGCTCTATAAAATACTTTTCTCAGCCTCCATAGTACGGTGTCTTATGGGAGCTGACACACTTAGAAAGATAGCCTTTGTTAGTATGAGGTGGTACTAAAAGAACTCCTAGCATTTGACTGAGGAAACACCCAACTGCAGAAATTAGTTCTGCTTTCAGTCTTGCTGTATATCTATTACTTTTATATGATTTTTGTCTTTCAAGACCTGCTCTGTACTGATCTTCTTGTAAGTTCAATGTTGTTACGGTTTCAGGATGAGGATGCAGACATGAAGTTGCTGTCAAATATTAATATCAATTTTTTGCCAGCTTGGTATGCAGATAAAATGATGAATGCTGGTATCTGAATACATAAAAAATTTGTTTGTTTGTTTTCGGTGTGATTTTTTTTCAGCATTTTCCCTCTGATCTAAAAGCTTGTACCTGAATCTCTACTTCAATCTTAAAATGCATCCCGTGTAACTTTCATAAGTCCTCCTTGCAGGTAATGTTAGACTTGTATTTGTTTTCAGCTCCTCTCAATTCCATCATGTGTTGACTTCCTCTGTATCTTACTTTCTCCTTCCAGCTTGCTGTTCCTGAATTATATGCCTGTAATTCCTCTCTTCTACAAAGTTGTCATTCTTTTCTTGTTTAGATCCCTTGGAAAAAAAGTTGCATTTGCTCTGGACAGTTTCTAAAAAGTGGTTCATGAAAGTTTAGATTCAGAAAACTTGTGGGACTTCAGGGTCATTACTATGTTTTAAAATAACAAAATTCAGATCTCTCTACTGAAGCTTGTATAGAGCCTTTACAGTGCTAGGGGCTGTAAAGACACCTGAGAAACAGTCAAATCTTTTCTGACTTGTTTACCTTGATTTTCAGCTTAAATTGAGGTGAATATTTTTTTCTCACTTTTCCTCAATATTTCCTTATAAGGGATGAGTAACATGCCCAAGTTTCTTGGAAAATCTCTGGCAGACCTGAGAGAAAAAGCTTATTTCCAGCTCTCTTTCTTCCTATTGCTTGTATAGAACTTAAAAGAATTATAATCTTTTATTTGCCTGTCTTTGTATTCCTGTTTGTGCTTCTATTTGTTTTCTGAGGTTGGTTGTTTTCTATTGGTTTTTATTGGATAAAGCTGAGATTTTAGTGGAGATCCATCATGAACTTTCAAGGGATTTAAGGCAAAAAAGGGTTGTTACCTACTGTAAACTAGGCTGCAAATTAACACAAGAAGCTTGAAACATTCTGGTTTTCAAAAGAGGAATATCTGCTTATCATAGTGTTTTAGACAAAACTTGACTGTGTTGATTAAAATGAAACAAAAAGCCGCACCTTTATGCATTTAATTTGAAACAGAAAGGAAAAACTTCTGTTTTAAAAAAAAATCTCACAGCACAACAAAACCCCACATTTGCTTTGAAAGTTTTAAAACAGCATTTCCTTTATTGGCTAGATAAGTCCTCCTCCTTTGTTTAACAGACTGCTGTGACAGAATATTCTCTACCAAGACAGTCAATACAACAAAATATGTCTGCAAAATAGATTAAAAAAGAAAAAAATATACCTACCAACTGAAATATTTTGCTTGTTAAGTAGAAAATTGGAAAGTAAGGACAGATGCTTTGTTTGCATTACATAGTACAACAATAGATGTTGGTAACCAAGCCCAACAAGAAATGGTGTTGAACACTCGATTGTATTACTTTTTTTCCCTTTCAATTATATATGTATATAAATATATATGTGTACATAAAAGTAAGTTTTTGACAGACATTTATTTGAGAGACTGATACAACATGTGTAATGAACATAAAACGAAAAGAAAGAAGACTGATACTGTCAAGTCTGAGGGCTGTATAAAATTGTTTTTCAGCTGATATTGCAAAACGAGCCTTAAAGAAACTTAAACAAAATACTAATTAACAATGAAAAAACTAATGAAAAACTTTTCTTGACACTTAGGTTTTGTCATGAAAAACTGTACTTCAGAGCTGAGTGCTATTGATGGAATAACTATGATCTATTGAGAATGTTTTCAAATAAGGAAATCTTTCAAAGATGTTGCATGAAGCTGCTCCAGGCCGCTTACAATTTTCAAGTGTGTTAGCTCATGTTTAGAAGCCGCTTTTCCTGCTGAAGAGGCTAAGTCCCTGGCCAAGGCTATACTAGCTAGTATGTATCCTTCCCATACTTTAAGCTGCATTGCTAGTCTCCTAAAACATACCATTTTTTTAGAATAATAAATCAGATTTTCATTGCTAAAACGTCTCCCCTAGAAACCCATAGCTTCAGCTAGAAAGGCCTGCTATCTGATATTTCAGCATGTCTAGTCTGTTGCTAAGGCAATGACACAGCAGATATGTAAGTTGCCATTTTAAGGGTCAGCTATTAAAATACGCAGAGTCTATTCTATAGATCCTTATTATGCCATCTAGCCTTATTCCTTCTCAACATTTCATCCTAGTATTTCACTAAGTCATTAACAGCAGCAAGGAAATTTTTGATGTTATTATGCACAGATAATCTTTGAAAATAATTAGGGGATTTTGGGTTTTCTTGTGTTTGGAGAAGGTGGAATCTAAATAGACTCTGTGCATGATATATAAACAGTGTATCAGCAATAATGTTGCTAGCTCTTTCTGAAGAAAAGGGTTTTAATCCCCAAAGTGCTTCACACCTGTTTGCAATGCAGTAGTTTTTTAAAGTAAACTTAAATAAATGCAGAGGTTTGATTTTGTATTTCTGTGAATTACACTGGAAACTTCTTAATTATTCCTTCTGTTCTGCTTTGTTAAGTCGTTTTGAATTCAATTGGAAGTTCAGTTTCATTTGCTGGCCCTACCTATGTGATTCCTTTTCTTTGCTGGAACTTGTAAAGTCACTTCAATCAAGAGAGAGAAATCCCCCTCAGATGTCTGTTGTTCCTGTTCTTGTTTGGCAGTACAGAGGATTGTTTGTCAGCATCTCACCTGAATGGTGAGTTCTATAGAACACTGGTACTTAATTAGTATTTGTTTAAGACCTTAGGTGTTCTTTCTCCTGTGCTTGTCATGAAAATGTACTGAAACCAGTAGAAGGAATTCCTGTGTTTAAATTTTAGTGTAAAAGGATAGAGAATAAAAGTTGGTCAGAGAAATTATGAGCTACAAGAAAGGCAGTGGCCTGTGGTACTTTGATCAAGGAGACTGGAAACTGCTTCTGGCTCTGATACTAAATATGCCCCTTTCACATTGCCTCTCTACCTGTGCCCCTTGCTCGTCACCTGCAGAATGGACATAATGATATTGATTCCCCTTGCAAACCACTCTGTGTACGTGCTAGGTGACACCACAGCCAACGAAACTTTACACACAGAGACACATACAGGCAAGACAGCAGCAGATAGTAGAGAGAATGGTGCAAGGGAACATGGCTGAATGAAAGAGATGTGGGTGCTGGAAAATGCAATGTTAAAACCTAAAGGAAGGAAACTAGCTTTGGGGAGTTTTGGTCTTAGGTAAAAGATTGCACAGTAGAACATTTACAAAATGTATTGAAAGCTCAGTGGTTTTGGCAGCACAAAATTACATTTATAAATAGTGTATGCAAACTGTTGAGCCTGCTGAATTGAAAATATAATCTTAATTCTACAATAAAGTTTGAAATTACTAGGCAAATATCTCTACTGTCTGAGTCTAAGTGATTTCCATATAGACAGAGAGGCAGCATCACCTGGTCTGTAAAGCTTGAGGCAATATGTCCATGCCATTCTACTTAAAAAGAAAATACTGTTCTTTTGTGAAAGGGGGACTTGCCATGCTTTTGCATGATCTCCAAGGGCTCCTTTCCAAAATTAGAGATTGATAAGATTTTTTCTACAAGATGCTGTCTTCTCAGTCATTGCAGACTCATCAAAACATGAATTGTTGATCTTCATGAAACTTTATTGCCTAGGTTTTGTTCAGAGAGCACACAACCCAAAACAGCTATTGACAGATGGATATGCATTAAAATGAGATGTAAGGTATATGGGACTAACATCTGCTCTGAATTAGACAGTCCCTTGGGTTGCAGAGATATTGCTCTTTCCAGCCTAATAAATATTGATTTTTGAAACCAGAATAGCTGTGTCAAGTAAGCAAAGGGTGTATATTTCCAATTAATGTGCCAGTAGCTCAGGGAAGGGGAATATGGCAAGGAAGACACTTTGAGTGATAAAGAGTAAAAGTAGACCTCAAATTAACCTCTATTGTTTTCTGACTCCCAATATAATTTAGAAACCACTTCAGTTTTGTCTTACTTAGTCCTGTTTACTGGTGTAGAAGGCAGTTTCCCTGGGGAAGAAGAGAACCCTGGAAAAATGCCCTGGGAAACCCTGTTTTCAGTGCCATAAGCAAAAGGCTGATTGATGTGCTCTCTATGCAAATTGTTACTAGAAAGTTCTTAGTCCTCTGTGTTAGCATAAATTGATTTTTGGTGCAAGAATTTTAATATTCTTAATTGTTGTTCTCCAATTTTAATATTCTTAATTGTTGTTCCCCATTGGACCCTTCCCTCAGACCCCGCCTTACCTCCCCAGCCACACCAGGGTGTATAAGTACCCCTGTCTGACCCTAAACCCCACCTCTGGCCTTTTGGCCCTTGTTACTGCCTTGATCCAGTTTGGTCCAATACAGTGGACGCCTTATTGTTTGTTATTTTGGTATTATTAAATTTACTTTTCAGGCAACAGGCTGAAGCTGTCTCTCTCTCTATTAAGTCACCATTGAGCTGAGTCCTGAGGAAGCTCAAAGGGGTCTGCATGTCTGGGCTCAGACTCCAGGAAGTTTCACACTGGCATGTAGCTCTGATTCTGATATTCATCTTTTGAATTGTTAAAAATTAAATCCAGGGATGTATTTAAAATGTAAATTGAACAAGCCCATCTGCTAAACTCAGCACCTAAGATTAGTGTTAGACATATGTGAACTGCATGTTTTCTTGAACTTTATTGAATGAAAATTGATTAGAAATTGAATTGTGCATTTCTGTCTTCTTACTGTCTGTTAACTGATGGATTCTTTAATTCTGAGTAAATCTCATGATTTTAACTAATCCTTAATAAATTCAGACTACAGATAGCCATTACTTAAGCAAAATATGAAGATAACATTTTTTATTTGTCAGGTGCTTTCATTGGTATGGGAGAACCACAGGGAAGGGAGAGGTTACAGAGAACCTCAATAAACTTTCAGCCTGTGAAATGATATTTCCCCCAGCTATATCCAGCCTGAAAATTATACAGTCTGAAAGTGAAATTTGATACCACTTGGAGCTAGGAAAAATGCCAGCTTGGCAGGGCTCATAGGGGTTTTTTTAGCAATATTTTCCTAGACTGGAGGCAGCCTTGGGGATTATAATTAGCCTGTCTTGGGCTGATTAGTGTTGGGTACTTGAAGATCCTTAATCAGCAGAATAACATGTCCTGACAGCCCAGTGGAAGAAAGTCCAGCATTTCACTTCTCCCTGCAGGCAGCCGAGAAAAGAATCTTTGGGTGGAGTAAATCCCTTTATGAGAAAAATGGTGGATGTATTGAATACTTAGAGGTGGTTATCTCCTGGGCCAGGATGCACAGTGATTTATTAAAGCCTTTCAAATCATTTCACTGAAAGCAAGGAAAATACCGTCTGTGCCATGAGACTCTATTAAAGTCCTCCTTTTCTGATTGATAGTTCATAACTGCCAGCTGGGCCACAAGCAGAAGGTAGCTTTCTTTCTTCTTCTAAGACATCACAGAATCAAAGTTAGATTCAAATGGGATGAAAAAAGGTAACGTGATAAACCCCAAGATTCTGTGCAGTGACCGTTTAGAAGGCTGATAAAGATGTAAATATAGGGTAGACCACCAGCCATTTGATAAAATATTATGGGTCAATCAGCAACTCTGTCATCTTTAGAGTCTGAAAAGTCCAATAATGTTACCAGTCACAGACTATTACATTTTGTGGATGTTAATGCAATACCAATAATATCCTTTTTCAATGTGAGGAAAAACATTGTTCTTTAAAGAGATTATAGTAGTAGATGTACAAGGTGGGAAAGGAGACTGATATCTAATCATTCCCTTGATGCAGACGTGTGTTCACCAGGGACGTTGACTCCAAGTAGCAAATCTAGAACATATTGGAACACAGAATAGAAAACTTGATTAGCGCTCTCCCCCATCCCCCTAAAATCCAAGCTTCTGAGAGTGGGGTTTTTTTTTTAATTTTAAAAGAAGAGTGAGGGAGCTAACAAGGCATAATGGTACTTCAGAGGCTCCCAGTGAGATAATTTCTGCAGCAGTGATGGGGAGGAGTACTGTCAGAGCTCCCTTGGGAGCTGTGCAGAGGCTGGGAGGAGCGGGGTCTGCAGCACAGCAGCAGTGAGTGGGGTTTATTACCAGTGATAATATTGCATGCTGACAAATTATATTTTGGAGTTGCTCCAAAATATCAGCATTACTTTATTCCTGGAGCTACCTTAGCACTTAACTCCTCTCACAATTGTTTCTCTGCTGCACCTATTACAGGCATCCCGTTGAATCTTGCCTCAGGTGCTGCTTAGTTCTTGGTACAGATCTAACTCAACTCCTGCTGACTTCTCATATTACACTTCTAATGGAAATACAAATCTGTAGGTCTTATTCAAGGCTCACTAAGGTCATTAATAACCTTCAGGCCCAATATCTTCCTGTGTTTTGTTTTTGGGTTTTCTTTTCCTGATTCTGTGATTTCCCCAAGGAAAGTGTCATGAAATTGAACAAAGCCAAGCTGAATTCCTGGAAGAAGTAAAAACATTAGAAATGTATGTGCCTCGTTGGAGATTGAAAGGTTTGATAAAAGGTTGTGGGACTGCAAAGATTTGGGAATAATCTTGCTCCTCAGTTTCCTGACCGAAAATGAAAATATTATTAGTTTTGTCTGTGAAGTTCCAGTTGGTATTATAATACTGTGAAGCACTAAAGTGTTTTTATGTACCAGAAAGCTGATTATGATCTAAGTACCAATAATACTATGTTGGTAGGTTTTAAACTACTTTTTCACGAAGCTAACATGAGTATTTTGCCTTCTTGAGAGACGATAAAACAATCTTACCAAATTTTATCCTGGCTTCAATTTTTGAAATATATCTTTAAAAGGGTAAAGGAGCCAAAATCTTCAGGAATGCATCAAAAGCTTTAAAGAAATAACTATTTTCTAAAAGACCAAGTAAGGTATCCATGGCTTGAAAGTAAGATTGAAAAAATTATTGATTTTTATGTGGAGTGGGCTATAATTGTTGATAATGTCTTAGCATATTATTGATTTTATTTCACTCTTATTTAAAATATAAAAGAACTCCTAGTACTGAATCTGAAAACAAAAGGTCCTTGCTGTACAGGAAACAAAGTTTCGCATAGTGAATTCTTTGAACTAAAGTATTGTGGTAAACTTAAAATGTGAATTTATGGGAATTATTTATGATAGCCCTAGGGAATGAAATCCCATTTAATAACAAAGCAGGGATAACAGTGATGAAGTAGATGGGCAAAAAGAACATTAGGGTCAAAAATCACAACTCCATCTGCTGATGTAATTCAACATGATTTTGGAGGAGTCAACAGTAGTTATGGTAAATGCCAGGTTTCTTCGGTAGATCTTAGAAACAAGCCAAACACAATAGAGTGATCCATTTTGGTATTAGTGTTATATTTCTCTGCTTGTTGTTATCATCAATGTTGTCAGACAGACTCGTGTGCAAAGTCATGCCCAGATGCACAAAGAAGTCCCAGATGTCTTCTCCCCACCCCAAATGCCCACTGTACTACCACAAGTCTGAGAGCAGCTCTGCAAAGTTATGTACCAGGAGCATGGCAGGTATGCGAGCAGGTGTTAAAGATGTGCGCCATCACCTCCTACATGGCCTATAACAAACTTCAAGTGATCCTTGCTGCCAGAAGTATGTGGGGAGTGCTAAACATGAGAGTCAATATCCTTATAGGATGCTTGGGCAGACAGGGAAGGGACTTGTGAGGAAGAAAAGAATGTGCCCAGGGTGTGTTTGTGGTACCAGGGCTTCCAGCCCCATGGGAAGGTGCAGAAAGGCAGCTGGGAGCAGTCTGGCTGCTGGGAGTCAGAGTCTGCATAAAGCCTCAGAGAAGGGGCACAGACCAGGATGAAAGACTTTGGCCAGAGCTACCCTAGGCAGAAGAGGGGTAAAAATTGGGTTACTAGGGGCTGAATGGGTTTGCTGAGGGCTACAAGACCCCGAGGGAGAATAAGGTAACAGCTGAAGTAAACAGGCCAGGACTGCTGCTTAAAGACCCCACAGGCCTCAGCTTCTATTCAGCTCCTGTCAAAATAACACAAACATTGCAAACACCGCTGTGGCCATTTAATGGGTATGATGCGCTATTCCTAATCATAGTTGGAATGAGGTTAAAGAGTTAAAAAGTACAATATGCAAAAAATGTATCTAGTGGCTTTGTCCTGTATGGTTACAGCATGCAGAAAATGAATCAGCAGCAATTTAAGAACACAGTAATAATAAATTTAACATTGGCTAAGCAAGCTCATTTTTTAAACCCTTGGAGACTCTGCAGGATGTTTTAATGGGTCCTTTGTGATGTGCATATTTCCTCAGTTTAAAAACTGGACTAAATGGTTCCTTTTGCATAACTTAGGAAGGAGCCGTCATACGGTAATGATTTTAGGTCACTGCTAAGCTAGACCAGATGTGGATGAATGGCTTAAGAGTGAAGTGCTGCATATCCCATTACAAATCTTTTTAGGTCTATATCCTTACCCTCTTGGCTATAAGTTTGCAGTTAATGACTAAGTCCTTAATACACAGTTATATGTCAAAAGAGGCAATAATAGTTCCACCACAGTTTTTGATGACATTGAGGAACCTCTGAAGCCAGTTATTGACAAAATAAATTGACAGTGTTCTGCGATTAGGAAAAACTTCAGTTGTGTATCATTGCCACCCAGAAAGATATTGTCCTCCTCTGTGTTTGAGGGGTTAGAAGAGAACCACATTGAAGCCATAAACTAAACTCATTTTCTGGATGAAAAGAAGGTAACAGTGTAATGTAATGAGCTGCTAAATAAGGAATGAATTTTCTGAAATACCAGCTGTAGTCTTTTAAATTGTCTAAAACTAAGACATTATTGATTTGCAGGGATTAAAAAAATTATCTTTCTCTTGTCTGAAATACCAAGAATAACAAATTAATATTTATCAGCCTTTCTACTAATTGATATTTAATAATGTAGAATAAAATGGTTTGGTTGTCAGGAACCTGCAATGATCATCTTGTCCAATTGTCTGACTGCTTCAGGGCCAGGCAGCAGGTTGTCCAAATGCCTCTTAAACACTGACTGGTTTGGGGCATCAAACACCAACAGCTAAGAGGGCTGTTCCGTGTTTGACCATTCTCTCAGTAAATAAATGCTTCTTAATGCCCAGTCTGAACCTCTCTTGGCACATCTTTGAACCATTCAAAGAACTATACATTTGAACTACTTGTCCTGTCACTGAATACCAGGGAGAAGAGCTCAGCACCTCCCACCCCACTTCCCCTCTTCAGGAAGCTGTAGAGATCAATGAGGTGTTACCTCTAAGCCTCCTTTTCTCCAAACTAGACCAGCCTGAAGTCCTCAGCTGCTCCTCATAAGAAATACCTAGTCCTTTCCCAGCTTTGGTGCTCCCCTCTGGATGCATTCAAGACCTTCACGTCCTTCCTAAACCGCGAGACACAGAACTGCTCACAGCACCCGAGGTGAGGCCTCTGCACTGAGTACAGTGGGGCCATCTCCCCTTTGGGCTGGCTGGGGATGTGTTTGATGCAGCCCCGGACGGGGTTTGCCCTCTAGGCTGCCTGGGCACACGCTGCTGGCTCACACTGAGCGGCTGCCAACCAGCGCCCGCCCGGCCCTTTCTGCAGGGCTGCTCTCCAGCCACTCCCCTCCCCATTTATACTTGTGTCCAGTGTTATCCAGACTTATATATTATTTTAACATAACAATTAAAAATGGTTAATTGATAAGGCTCACAAGCTCAGAGTGTTGAAATCTTGGTTATGCTTGGTGCTAGTCCTATATTTATAATTCACTCGCAGTTGTCCTTTTATTTGTTTAGACAGCTGTTTTGGGGTCAGAAATGTTACTTCAACTCTTTGAAAATGATGGATCATCCACTAAGCATTATGGAGGTGTTCAGTCAATTAACTAATGAAGCCTTAGTGCATCTGTTTTCTTCACCATTAATTTTGTCTATATGACAATGCTTTTATCGTAGATGAATAAAACATAATTTAAGTAAATGGAGAAGAATATAATTAAATCCATGTTCCTTTAGAACATCTGTCACAAACAATAGATCTGTCCTATATTTGCTTTAGCATCAGTCCACATTAAAAAAATCTATGTGCTGTGATTTTAAAAATAACTTTGTGTTTGTAAGCAAAGTATTTTTACTGACTTTACATTTAATATTTGAGATACCAGAAAGAATAGGCTGCTTTCCTCTGTAAAACAACAGACAATACTGATAGTTGTGCTACTTCCTGAAAATAATAGCTATATCCTTCCAGCATGTAGCTCAATTTAATCAATGCCTACTTTGCCTTTTCCCTCCCTGTGTCTATTAGATCACAATACTGAATTATGATCTCCTTAACAAATCCAAGTGTAGTAAAACACTGTCCTTAAAATAGCACTGAAGGACTTAAAATTCTCATTTAAGTTCTATTTTCTCTATGTGAAATGAAATGACAGCCACAACTTCATGTTTTTTTACAACTGGAACACATAGGTAAGGCAACCATTTTTCAACCAGTTTGGTAGACAAGCTTAATAGGGAATGGATTTTCTTTTAAATGGGAAATAATGCCTTTTCTTCAGGAGCTTGAGGATTGCTCATGGTTTAAAAAGTATTCAAAAGGACATGTACTGACCTGGTACCATAGCTGGCAAGCAGAACTTTCCACAGAGTGGAGAGAGACCCAGGAAATTTCTTTCAATACCATGACGTGGGCCAGAATTTAAAGTTCTTCATGGTAAAAAAAATTCTTCCTAGGTTAAAAAAAAAAATCCTGGAACCAGACTGAAAAGCCACTTTGGTTCCCATAATTTAGATTTTTCTATGGTGTGATTATCACAGTTTGTTCATTCAGAGATATGTAGCATAACTAAATTATCTTAGTGTATTATACTAGATTTCTTTCTTTTCTTTTGACTGTAAGAGATGGGAGTGATTTTTTCCTTTATTTTGCATGAAGTTGATGAACACAGATATTTTTGCCTTAATGAGCTTATCTTTTATGTTTTTAAAAGATACTTACATTTACAAACATATGTATGGAAAATCACTAAAAATGATTGTATTGCAAAGCATTATAAAATTGTTGATCAAAGTAATAAGAAAATTAATAAAGGAGTAATTTATTGTAGAGCTTTTCATTTTTTTAAAACCTTAAAACCTTTTAGAAACATACTAAAACTTGATCTACTTTATTCTGAGAAATGTAGGTACAAAACCAATATAACATTTTGATGATGTTTTTTGAAGTCTTGTTTCTCAGTAAGTTGATTTGAGTTAAAAATTTACAAATACATTTTAAAGAATAAGGAAAGAGAATTTGCAATTAAAGAGACAGTTTCTGATGTTGATGAGAGAAATTTCTTAGTGTTGAAATGACTAAAAATTATGACAAGTTTGAAATTAATGGATTAAGGGATATTAGCAAGAAAAAAGCAGCAAAAGCTCTGACACAGGCCATGCATTTAAAGCCTCTTTCAAGTTGTCTAATCTTTCAGAAAAAAAAAGTCTCCCTAATCATATTGATTCAGAATTGTATGTTGGTCTAGAATGATAAAGTTTTTGAAATAAAAATGTTTCAGATATAAAAATAAATGAAATTTTAATAGTAAGAATAAAGGTAATATTAAATCTGACAGCCATTCTAGTCTTTCATTGACAGTTTCCTTAAGAAAAATGTAAGAACAGAGTTAAAATCTAAGTGAGAAAATGAAAAGCAGCTAAAAATAGGTAGGTTTGAAGACTGCAGCTTTAATGTATAGGAAAAAATATTGGTCTTTTGGCATTATTTAGTCTTCTTAAACTATTCAGGCTTCTCAGAAGGCAAAAATCCTGTGGCTAATATGTGGATTAGCCTAAGTGCTTGCTTAGACCTCGAAACAATTTGTGATGCGAATTTTTGGGATGTTTTGTCCTACTTTGCTCTGCAGCTTGAAATTTTGAAGTACTCTGGGAACACATTCTTGTGACTTTTCTGACATGACTCAAATGAAAAATTAAATATTAGAAAACACTGTTACGCTTTTGGTGTCTGCTATGTGCTGCATGTATAACTATAACACCATAACTTTCTTAAATCAGTGAAGCTAATTACCTTAGGAAACATTGTGCTGGTGACCAAGCCTAAGAATGTGTTTCTAAATTTGTGAACTCTTGAGGCTTTGCTCAGACACTGGTGTTCACTGAACTTCAATTTTCCTAAAATCAAAGTAGCAGACATAATTTCTGAATGATTGGAAGCTAACTTAAAGCTAAAACCTCTATTTTTATATTCACAACTCTTACCTTTCATTCAATAGTGCTCTTCATTTAATTCTTTAAATGAAGAAGTGATGGATACTGCCGAATGAATGAATGAAGACAGGAACAAAATAAACTGCTGTCTAGAATGAAAAGCATTGGATAATTGAGTTAGCAGTCCAAATCTCTGAGTCATCTAGCACTTGATAACTTTTCTTACTGTCAGTGGGACTAATTTAGGTGCATTGTTTTTACGAAAGTTTTATGAAGGGCAAAGTTCTTTAGAGAATTTGGAGAAATGGATCAGCAGGAAGGGATGTTTAATAATTTGTTCTTAAAGTGTACAACAAGAACGGAGTTGGATTCCTTCAAATCTGATATGATGGCAAACCTGAAAAGGCCTATACTCAAGCTTTGGCTGATTGTTGCTTGACAGTTCTATACTGAAATAAAAACCTGCTCATTTTTAAAGATGGACATGAGTGACTATAAGGATATGAAGAACAATGCTCCACACCTCCAAAAGACTGTAGTTCATATGTTAAATTTCTTTTATCCTGGGATGAGAGTCCTGGGACAAGTCTGCTGCTGGCAATTCTGAAATGAAGTGCACTATAGAAATCCTGAGACAACAATAAATGAACTTGATAGCTTTGTGCCATATAGCACATTGATGCAGAGAACTCTGGCCACTGAAACAGAAAGGCCGCATTAATGGATTACTCCACTAAATAATAAATATATTTTTATTAAAT
>WBMY01005999.1:35164-71636 GCA_013397315.1 Donacobius atricapilla | reverse complement strand
AATTTGCCCTAAACTGGGACATTTCCATATTCAGATGTGAGAATATAGATACAGACAAGTGAGGGGCATGGTATAGACAATTACGTGAAAATTCTCTAGTTTGTTGAAATTCTGGCCAATGATCACCAAACCACTCGCTGCCTAACTGGCTTAATGGTAAATAAAGAAAATTCTTCTAAACATATGCCCACATGTCATGAGCTTTGTGTTTGAAGAAATGCTGTGCAGGGTTACTTTAACTAAAACACTTTGATTACCTATTATTTGATGCCCAAGAAGGTAAAATCTACTATTCCATGCTCTAAAGTGATTGGATATGGTGAGATAAAATTAAACTAGCTAGTTTTATGTGTGTGTAACATGATGATGTTTTGAGTTCTCTTCCCTCATCTTGTTAAGGGGCACCTAGAGCTTCCTTTAGGAAATCCAAGGATAGCATTTTAGCATTTTATAAAACATTAGTTACATTACTGGTTTGAATTTTCTTAGCCTTGGCTTTTTATATCCCTCTCCTGAATTATGAACGTAGCAGTAGCTCTACCACTTAAATTGTGAGAGACACAGATGACTTCGGGCTCCCTTATGCATTTTAATGTTTTAAAAAGACTTTAAAAGGAATTCTTTACCACATAATAAAAAAATAGTAGCTCACTCTGGCCTGACAAACAGCCTAGTGATTCCAATAAGAATGGAGTGGGTGTTATTAAGGGCAGAGTCAAACTCTGCAGCTGAGTTGCAGTACTTGAGGAAAAAGACATCCTTTTCCAGCTATATTTTTCTTCCGCTCATTGTATGTTTTCTTTTATTCTCCTGGGGAATACTGAGTGTGAATGTTTTACTATGACATCACCATGTAACATGTGGACTCTACAGCCACTCTCCCTCAAAACACTGGGCTGCACTGCACAGCAGAGAGCTTGCCATTTCTCCAGTTTATAAACTACTGCACTCCATGTCAAAAAAACCTTACACGTTATTCAAGGCTATTGGCAATTTAAGTGAAGATTCATTACGGGAGAAATAATTATGCGTTTAAGTAAACAGTATGTATTTGGATTCATAATAATATTTTGTACAAAGTTCTAGTACTTTTATTTCCCATCTCTTAATAATTTCTTTCTGTTTCCATTACAATGAGCATTTTTCAAGCAGTGACTCAAAATGAATCTGTGGTTCAGGAACATTGGATGATTGCATTTCAGGGGATCATTTTTTGCTCCTAAGTAAGAGCAAGACATAAGAGTATGTCAAGGATAATCTACGGAAAACAGCAAAAAAAGCTTGACTGACCTGTTCTTGATTGCATGAAGACAGCACAGGAGGTAGAGCACTACAGAGAGGATTCAGATGCATGTCGCTGGCAACCAGAGAAAAATGAATCTTGGAATAAATTGTGCCAGATTTTCCAACACTAGACATACAGTTACTGGCTTCTACATCACAAGATTTTTGAAGTGCCTTGTGTAACTAAAAACTTCTCATGATTCTTTTTGAAAACACATGAATACATGCTCCCTCAATGTGTGTGTGTGATCACTGACTGATTTAGCCTGCTCCTTCCTATATCATGACTGGAGCAATTAATACTGTTTCAGGGAACACAATAAGAAATATTTCCCAAGAAGGCCCTAAGTAATATGTCCTGCAAAGGTCCTAATCCAAAGACACAAGGCACATATGTAGTGAATAACGTGGTTTTTTCTGACCCAGAGGATTTGCAAATATATATTCATTGCAGCACTTTTGCAAAAAGTGGATTAGTCAAGGGGTGGTGGCCTATGTTTGCACAGTTTGTTTTTCACATTGACCTGACCTGTCTGCCCAAAGGTCTGTATAGGAGATAAATGAGCTCTTCTGAAAACCCACTGAACAGTATTAGGATCAGACTTTATATGCATTCTATACTCCTTGTAAGCATTTTCAGTTATAAGCTTCTTTGGGAAGAATGTCTCATCTTTGAAACACAGTCCCAGAGAAAATGAAAAAAGAGCTGCCTTCATAAAGAGGATCATCTAGGCATTTGCATGACAACATATTTACGACCACAACAACTAGTAATCTGCAAACCAAATCATCAGTATTTTTAGTGCCATCAAGCCTGCATATTAAACTCTGTGGGCATAACAGTTTAAACCCAGACAGAATATTTAATGTATGCCTGTAAGAAACCACATTCTTCATTGACAGTGCCCAGAGAATGGGGCAGAGTTGTGTCAATGAGTCATTATGGTGATTGCTTTCATAGTTTTTACAGTATTTGTTGTACTGCTATGTAGAAATTACTGTTGATACTAACTCCTTAAAATGTTATTGCTTGTTGTCTGTCATACGCATTACTCACACTTTTAGGCATGATCACTATTTTTTAAGGAGTAGCTTATTTGTATAGATTTTAAATGATAAAGTCACTACAGTTTGTCATATACTCACTTATTCTCAAAAGGGTCTCAAGACAGGCCACTGGAAGCCAGTCAGGGATTAATCCTGCATCTCTGCATGCTGGCATATAAGTGCAGATATATGATGTGTATATCAGAGGAAAGTGCAAGAATTTGATGATGGTGAGAGACTGGCTTAGTACTCAGATTAACAGACGACAGCTGCAGAGAGGCCAGTAGTGCAGAAGCCCCCTTTAGACTATGCCTAAAGGTTCAGACAGGGCATAGCAGCAGTATCAGGAACAACTTGGAGTGGATGTAGGGGAGAAAAACTAACAAACCAGCCAAGAATGAACCCCCAGAATTCTATTGTACAGAAAGAAAAACTCACCCCTCCAAAAAGAAGCACCCCCAGGTGTGTCAGCCATTAAGGTCCCCACCACCCTCCTGAAATGTCCCCTAGGCATCCCAGAAAGGGCCAGGGTTGTCACAGAGTGAAAATTAGATCTTCTCCAGCAGACTAGAGAGCTGAAAGACAACAAGCAGTAGAAGAAAGTATCCCCACCACAGAAATGTGAAAATAGCTATATTAATTTAATTTTACTCAACTGGGATATTTATCCCCAGCTGTTTGAAATGAGTAGCAAGGTGCTGTGCTAGCCCAGATGGTTTTCTCTAAAAGGGCAGCACATTTGTTTCCCTGGGTGAAAACAGCAAAGTTGTTCAGTTACAAAATGGACAGCAAAACAGATGTAGTGGGTTCTTTAATGACCTCTCTTATCCCAACCTTGTCCTTCCTCAAAAAATTCAAGAATCCAGGGGAGGTAGTGAAACACCCTGAAAATTACCTATGTCCCCTTCTCTGAGAGCACACTGAGAGCACGCAGGTTTCAATGGCAATTTTCAGTGCTCAGAGTAGTCTGTGTCTCACATGGATGTTGCTTTCTAAGCAGCACTGAGCAACACAAATGTCACATGGTTCTCTGGTATTTATTAACATGCCTCTCATTGCATTGTTAGGTCAATAGCTGTGTTTCTAATTAAAAGATTGCTTCTGAGAATAACAGTGAGAAGAAGTACTATGTGCCACTTTACTAACCTTTCAACCTGGGCTATTCACCTTTGTTCATGAAACTTCTCAGTATTCAGAGAAAAAATGACTGTGTCAGGTTCTTAGTATAGCACTACTAATTACATGTGTTTAACTGGGTGGTACTTGAATTCGATTTGCTTTAAAAAACCAAATAAGCAAGGTGCTCGCATGAAGTAATAGCAATAGGAGTGAAAGAACTTCTTGAGATGTTCTTCAAACTTACTCAAGTAGGTACAGGACAGATACTAAAAGTCTCATTATTCAGCAAAATAATCTTAACCAATGCTGTAACATGCAATAGGCTAGATTTTGCCTTCAAATGAACCTAAATAAAGCCAAGAGGCAAAGGCACACAAGATAGAGATTTGGCTTCAACACAGAGGAATAGAGCTATAGAGTCATAGACTGGTTGAGTTGGGAGGGGATTTTGAAGATCGTCTAGTTCCAGCCTCCTTGCTCTAGGAGGTTGGAACTAGACCCAGTTGCTCAGAGTCCCATCCAACCTGGCTGTGCACATCTCTGGGGATGGCACATCCACAACGGTTCCCCAGGCAACTTCTTCAAGCACCTCACCACCTTCACGGTAGACTTTCTTCCTAGTATCTAACCTAAACCTACTCTCTTTCAATTTCAACTCATTCCTTCTTGTCCTGTCACTACATGCCCTTGTAAATGCCTCGTCTTTCCTGTAAATTGTCTTCAGGTACTGGAAAGTCACAATTAGTTCATTCCAAAGCCTTCTCTTTTTCAGTCGGAGCAATTCCAATTCTATCAGCCCCAATAATGAGAAAATTACTTCCCTCACAGAAGTGCCCTCTTCCTCTGATCAACTTGGTGGCTTCCTGTGGATTCATTCCAACAGGTCCATGTGCCTCCTGTGCTGGGACCCCAGAGCTGGATGCAGCACTGCAGGTGGGGTCTCACCAGAGCAGAGCAGAGGGGCAGAATCCCCTCCCTCCCCTGCTGGCCACACTGCTCTGGATGCAGCCCAGGACACGTTTGGCTTTCTGGGCTGTCAGTGCTCCTTGCTGGGTCATGTCCAGCCTCTCATCCCCCAGGACCCTGAGTCCTTCTGGGCAGGGCTGCTCTCCATCTGTTCATCCCCAGCCTGTGTTGGTACTGGGGCTTGACTTGACACAGGCGCAGCACCTTGTACTTGGTCTTGGTAAGCCTCCTGAGATTCCCACAGGCCCACTTTCTGAGCTTGTTCAGATCTCTCTGGATGGCATCCTGTCCTTCAGGTGTGGCAACAGCATCACTCAGCTTGGTGTCATCAGCAAATTTGCTGAGGGTTCAAATTCACACTCAATCCCTCTATGTAATTAATGGAGATATTATATAACATCGGTCCAAATATAGACCCTGAGACACCACTGANTTCAGGTACTGGAAAGTCACAATTAGTTCATTCCAAAGCCTTCTCTTTTTCAGTCGGAGCAATTCCAATTCTATCAGCCCCAATAATGAGAAAATTACTTCCCTCACAGAAGTGCCCTCTTCCTCTGATCAACTTGGTGGCTTCCTGTGGATTCATTCCAACAGGTCCATGTGCCTCCTGTGCTGGGACCCCAGAGCTGGATGCAGCACTGCAGGTGGGGTCTCACCAGAGCAGAGCAGAGGGGCAGAATCCCCTCCCTCCCCTGCTGGCCACACTGCTCTGGATGCAGCCCAGGACACGTTTGGCTTTCTGGGCTGTCAGTGCTCCTTGCTGGGTCATGTCCAGCCTCTCATCCCCCAGGACCCTGAGTCCTTCTGGGCAGGGCTGCTCTCCATCTGTTCATCCCCAGCCTGTGTTGGTACTGGGGCTTGACTTGACACAGGCGCAGCACCTTGTACTTGGTCTTGGTAAGCCTCCTGAGATTCCCACAGGCCCACTTTCTGAGCTTGTTCAGATCTCTCTGGATGGCATCCTGTCCTTCAGGTGTGGCAACAGCATCACTCAGCTTGGTGTCATCAGCAAATTTGCTGAGGGTTCAAATTCACACTCAATCCCTCTATGTAATTAATGGAGATATTATATAACATCGGTCCAAATATAGACCCTGAGACACCACTGATGTCACTGATGTCCACTGGGACTCTTGAGACATTATCACTGCCCCCTGGATGCAATTAGCCAACCAATTTCTAATCTACTGACCTATTGAATGCATTGCTCTCCAATTTAGAGAGGAGGATGTTGTGGGAGACTGTGTAAAAGGTCCAGATAGTCCAGATAAATGGCATCTGTAGTTTTTCCCTTGCCCACTGATGCAACCGCCCCATGACAGAAAGCCAATGGATTGATCAGGCAGGACCTGCCCTTACTGAATTCATGCTCTCTGTCTTCAATCACCTCCCTGTCCTCTATGTGCCTTTGCAGAACTTCTGTTCCATAATCTTCCCAGGCACAGAGGCAGGCTGACAGGGCACTGGTTCCCAGGATCCTCTTCTCTTCTCTCTGATAAAGGGTACAATGTTTTCCTTCTTCCAGTCCCCTGAGATTTTGCCTGACTGCCATGACTTTTCAAATATCATGGAGGGCGGCTTGGCAACTACATCAGTGAATTTCCTCAGAACACAGGGATGTAGCTCATCAGGTCCCATAGACTTGTGCAAATTCAAGTTCCTCAGGAGGTGAAGAACCTGATATTTACTTACAATTGGGAGCACTTTGACCTCCTCTAGTCCCATCCTGCTCTCCATCTCCTCAAGAGATGTGAGAAAGGAGCTGCCATTGGAAAAAGACAAAAAGTTTGTGAGTACCTCAGCCCTCTCCTGATCAGTTATTACTTATTCATATTGTTATTTATCAGAGGGAGTACACCTTCTTTTCGAACTCCCTTTTCTGATTGACATACTAGTAGAAGCCCTTGTGATTCCTTGTGTCCCTTGCCATGTTCAGTTCCAAATTTGCTTAGGCCTTCCTCTCCTCTTCCCTGCACAATCATGGTTCATGTCTATGCCCTCCCCAGGCCATCTGTCCGTTTCACCACTGTCTGTGCATTTGCTTATCTTCCTTTAGTTTGACCAGCAGTTTCCTACTCAGTCATGCTGTCTCTTACCTTTCTTGCCCATCTTCTTGCTCCTGAGGATTGCCAGCTCTTGTGCTATATGGAAGACTTCCCTAAAAATCTGCCAGCTCTGTTCTGCTCCCTTGTCCCTAAGGCAGTTTCCCAGGGGATCCCACTGACAGTCTCCCTGAAGACCTGGAAGTCTGCCTTCCTGAAGTTCAGGGCCCAGCCTTGACTCTGTACCTGGCCTATATTCCTCAAGACTGCAAAATCCATCAGTGTGTGATCACTGCAGCCCAGGCTACCTCCAATAATGACATCCTTGATTAGCTCACTTATGTTGGTGACTATCATATCTAGTTTGCATTTCCCCTGGTAGGTTTTTCTATCACTTGGCTTAGGAAAGTATCCCCCATGCATCCCAGGAGTTGCTTGGATTGCCTACAGCTTGCTGTGCTATTTTTCCAGCTGATGTTGGGGTGGTTGATGTCCCCCAGCAGGAAAACACCTGGAGGCACATCAGGGAAGTGATTTTCCTGCTTAGACACCCTCCTCTGTGGAAGACAGAAGAGTTTGAAAATGTTTGTAGAATCAGGAAAATCCTTCCTCACAGACATTTTGTCAGATCTGATGGCTTACATACTGCAATTCACTTGAGAGCTGAGGCACTGCATGTCAAATGCTCTCTGAAGCAGAGCATTTTTTATTCTTTGCTAACTCTGCCAAACATACGGATTGAAAGTTTACAGACTGCAGGCATTAACTACAAAAAAAAATTATACTGGTCAGGTTTTGTTTGAAATTTATCAAAATGCCAGTTACAAAGGCATTATTGCAAAACATTTATCTTTATAAAAGCAAACAGAGGACATGAATACTGACTTTCTAAACAATTTGACATTGAACAGTATGAGAAAAAAAGTGAAAATATCATCCAGACAAAAATTTTAAAATTAAAGAATGGCCCTGTTTCAGTGATGTGCAAGTCATCAACTGTGTTGATTTATGACTGCTACATATAGAACTATAAATCAGAACTTCAAATTTTTTTTTGAATACAGATTTTAAGTTGAACATCCTTTCTCAATGCCTGCAGGTTTTACCCTCTTATGACCATTCAATATAAATGTCCAAAACTAGACTGTCTGTATTGTTTTTTCCTTTTGACACTGTTCCACAGGTTCTCTCACTGGTCTTCTAAAAAAAGAAGAAAAAAAGGAAATTTTTTTTAAAAAACGTGTTTTATCATTAGATGGCTTTTATTACGGCTACTTTCCTTACACCCTTTTACTGTGTCTAAAGTCATAGAGATTTCATAACAATTTTTTTACAGATACAGTAGAGTTAAGGGGTTTGAGAAGGTAACAGAATGGCAGCTTAGGGAGAATGTGAAGAGGAGATTAAAAAAAGAAAAAAAGGGAAACAGTAAGGCATGGACCCACTGACCTTTCAGTGCCCCTTGCCCCCTAAGTGACGCAGGATGGTTCTCTGCCTTCTCTTGCCTCTTCCAGAAACCACTCAGCTGATTATCTCTCATGAGATAGTCAAATTTTTCTGACCTAAGGCTGAGAAAAAGGTCATTCTGCCTTTACCCTGAGGGATGGGGGGGATGAGAAGATAGGGTTTTGCATTTCCTGCTGAGAAGTCTGGAGTTAACTCTGGAAATAGTCATAAAATTTATAAAACACCAGTACAATGCCTGCATTCCTGCATACTTGAAAGAGAGGGAAAAACATGTGAAAAGAAAGGGGTTTGACTTTCCAGGCCCTCCATATGTGGAATTTCCATCCACATCAGCTGGAGTTCAGTATATGAAAGGCTCACAGAAGCAAATCCAAAAGGGCATGTAAAAGCAGTAGATTTTTTTTCATGTGAAACCTGAAGCATTTAGCTTATTTCACGGAATAGAGAACTACCCTGAAATCTTTTGTAAGTGTGATTCAATTTTAATCAAAATAGTGGCCAGAGAACTAGGAAGCCAGAAATGTTATTTAATTTAAATTCATCACCTGTGCTCCCCCCCTCCCCCTGCCCCCTGCCCAATTCAACATCTCTTCTTCCTCCCCCTGCCACATAAAAATTCCTCCAAAGGTAGAATGTAAACTAATTTTTTGAAGATGGTAGAGATTTCTATTATACCACAATGGGGTCATTTATTAAGCAAGGAAAACAACGTTTGTGCAAAAAGTAATATAATATGTGGTGGAAACCGTAAAATTCATTAAGTCAAATTTAGAAAGTCTAAACTTGTGAATTTAAAGCACAGTTGTGCAATATTGCCCAAAATACTTTTGACACCTAGCAGCAGTGGACAGAAAGTTTATCTACTTATAGGAAAATGAAAAAATTCTTTCAGTACACTTGTTTACAATTTTATGAGATTAGAACTTGATGTGCAACACATACTAAGGAAAAAATATTGGCCAACCCCTAAATTCAGTGTGCTGTTTCTGATTTATTTTGACAGAGATTTAAGGCTCAAAGAAATGCATATTACAGAGCTAGCACATAAAAACGGTATCTGAATGATGAATTCTTCGAACTAATGTTTTTATTTGTGCTTGGAGGACTAACAGGCACTATGAGGTTTCACAAATTATATGCAACTACTAAGTCTAAGCAAACAAATCTAAATATAACTCAGCAAAACATAAAAACACCCCCGTGCTTTTATAAATGCCACTACAATGCTGGGGCAGGAGGAAATGCATATATTGGTATCTGGAAATTCATCCATAGGAAAACACAGGAATATATCAACTAAAATTATTTTCACCAGGAATGTTGTATGCAGTCATGTAGCAGTAATAGCCAGCTGAAACTTTGGTTCTGCTAGCTTATCCCACAGACCACTCAGCAGCTTGGACTGCTAAAATTTTGCCTTAGGGAAATTTCTTCCATCCGGACCTGAGCATTGAAGACTGTAGGTTTGGTAAAGCCTGACTCCAGACAGTCCCACCACAGGCACTGGCCTCAAATGGTGACTACTCACTTGCCTAAGAGTGACCCACAGGTTTCTGCTAACAGCAGCCTTGGCAGACCAAGAAAAGATAGGTTAAAAAGGTTTCGTTTTATGAGCATGTTCTAATTACCTCACCATGTAATTCTGAACAGCAGTGAACTCAGATGTGGTGCTGAGGGAAGAGACTATTGTATAATAATTTCGGCAAATAGTTCTCCATTGATTTACTATTTTGTGGATGCCACTTACTTCATTGTGACACATCATCTCTAATATGAATGTTACATGCAAGACATGCTGTAACATTTGGGAAATTCATCTATGACTCTGAATAAATAAAATCCTTCATTCTTTGCCTACACATGGAGCTGTAAAATCATAAACATAAATCAGTACCTATTTGCTCTTACATACAGCCTTAAAAGATTATGACAGATTGTCATGATTATTTCTGTCTGCTTTGAAGTGCATTTTATCACTTAAAATATAGAAGTGTTTGTCTCATGAGGAAGATGAATATTGTTTTCTCTGACATATTATGACCAACTTATATCCGTCACATAGGAAAATGTTATATCCATTTCTCCAGGTAATCCATTCACATGTCTAAAGTTCTTTAAGGAGTGTTACAAAGCCAGATAATTCTTCTGCAGGTAATGTTTTATTGCCCCTCCTTCAGCTTGCATATTTGAAAGGACAAATAGCAGTATCTTATACACACCTATGCTCATTAGTTCGGGTTATTTTTTTCACATTTGTGTTAGTTCAGTCATTATTTGAGATCATGTTTTTTCTTGAAAGTACTATAATAGATTTGATATGTTTTGTTCCATACTAATCCAATCTACTTTAATGATTGTTGTCTATCCTGACATCAACTCCACTGATAAGAACATCAAAAATTATTGAGATGCAGGATATTCAGAAACCACATTAGGGCTTGGCATCATGTAGCTAATAATTTACCTATATGAGAAAAAGCAGCAAATATTGTCCTGACAAAAGACCATTTTCCAATTCTTTTTGAAGATATTAAATTCACATTATTTCTCTGCATTGAAATGTTTGTGTTCCTTTCATCTTTTTGTGTTCCCTGAATCATAAATACTACCCAGTCCTGCAGGAGTTATAATGTTTGTTTTAAAATGTCAGTGCTATGTACCCGAACACTTTTAAAAAAGATAAGTTAATTCACTGTATACTTAAATATAACTCAGCTGCGTAAGTAAAACAATTTTAAAATGAGCTTACTATACCTGAGAAGCACAGTAGGTTTGTGCTCACATATTATGAAGGCATACAGTTTCCATAGCCCCAAAACCTAAAAAGCAACTCACAGAGAAGTATTGTGTAATTCTGAACTTCACTTGTCTTCAGTTAAACATGATCCACTAAAAATTTCTGAACTCTGCCCAACATTTCTGAAACAGCTAGGCTGATACAAACTTCTTGTTACCCTATATTTCTCACCAATTCTTGAAGAAAAAGCTAAAAAAAAACCAATTACTTGCTCAGAGGAGACTCAAGTGTTACGTGTAGTGATTGAGAATTAATAATACAGGGCAAAAAGGATTAGACCTTGTCAGCCAGGGGATCCACAGGTTTTAGCAAAATTACAAAATTTTAACTAAACATTATCTGCAAGAGAAGAGACTCATATAATCATAGAATCATTTTATTGGAAAAGATGTTTAAGATTATCCAGATTAAGTCCAACCATTAGACCAGTAGTGCCAAGTCCACCATTAAACCATGACACCATGTCATATCTATGTGTCATTTAAATGGGAATCCTGTTTCAATGCCTGACCCCCACCTCAGTGAAAATATTTTTCCCAGTATTCAATCTAAAACTACCCCTTCACAATTTGAGGCTGTTTCCTTTGTCCTATCATTTTTTACTTGATAGAAAAGACTAACCACCACCACACATCAATCTTCTGTCATATAGCAGTAGAGAGCAATAAAGTCTCCCTTGAGCCTCCTTTTCACCAGGCTAAACCTCTGCAGCTCCCTTCTCCACTTTTTAAAAGATGTGTGCAACAGACCAGCTCCACTGCCCTTCTCTGGACATGTTCCAACACCTCAATGTCTTTCTTGGAGTAAGAGACCCAAAAGTAAACACAGTATTCAAGGTGTGGCCTCACCAGTGCTGAATATAGAGGGAAAATCACTGTCTTGCTCCTGCTGGCCACATGATTTCTGGCCAGTGGCCAGGATGTCATCAGACTTCTTGGACACTGGGGCACACACTGGTTCGTGTTTGGCCAGCTGTTGACCAGCACCCCCTGGTCCTTTACTGCTGAGCATCTTTGCTGACACTCTTCCCCAACAAGATAGTATAGGAATGCCCTTAAACCCTGTATTTTGAAATTTATTTTAAACTGCTAAAAAAAGTCTCAAAAATTATGACTGTACAGTCATGTAACTTATACACAGACAGAAGTATAAAGTGGTGCACTGAGTGGCTTCAGAAATCCTATGTGATGTCCTTTCACTTAAGGCTGTGAAGCCTTTTCTTATGGAGCTGTTTTCTGCCTCAGTAAAGCCAAAGCCAACTGGTAAATGTCTAGGTAATGCCTTATTTCTGTAATGCAGCTGTAAAGCAGCTTTTGTAAAGAAGCTTCTCTTCTGTAGCTTTTCCCCATGTCCACACCCTGTCTGTGCGTTGCATTTTGTCATTGTCACTATGTCACAACTATTCTGCTTAGACAAACTGATCTCTTCATACATCTGCATACTGGAGCAGAATGTTCTCTTGCTTGCAGGAGGCTGTCCTGAAAGCTTTCCTGAACTCCTTTCTATGGATTTCCAATGGATTTCCAAATCCAACTTGCTTCCAGATCTGCTCCCTTTGAATAAAGGATCCATATGCTGCTATTTGTTCTCCTTACCCATAGTGGGATCTACTCCTTCATGTCTGCTGCAACCAAAGTCCCATCACATCCTTGCACATTTTTAGCTGTGTTCTTGGGCATCAAATTCTGGTCACCCTAACAGGTTCACCTTGCCTACACTCTATGACCAGTCTTCAGGTTAATTAAAAAACATTTGGCTGACATCCTCACCCCAGCCAGGAGGTAGCATATTCCCATCACCAGGTCACCTTTACTGAAGATCTTCTGGAGCTATATTCAGGTGGCTTGTGAAGAGAGTAGTTTTCTCCTGGAAGTCAGGCATGCAAACTTAGCACTTCTTGCAGTGAGGGTAACTGAGACAAGCCTTTAGCTCCCTTGACTTCAGGGAAGAGGGTGGCAAGAAAATTAGGAGCAGGAATGATGGTTGGCACTAGAAAAAGAACACTTTAATAATGGATAAAAGGAAATAGAGACAGTGCCCCAAAACTGTGCACAGTATCCAGGAGAACTCCATGGGGGTAACCAGCTGAAGATGCAAAACTGAGGAAAACATGACAATGTATAGGGTAGGTCTGCTGGTAAAGGTCCTATCAGAAACTTGAACTGGGAACATAACTGTATTTGTACTATATAACTGACCAATCATAAAAACATAACCTGATATAAAATAACGTCATTAACATGCAAACTCTAATGAACCTTTGCTACTCGCCACAAATAGAAAGGGGTTTCCCATGGCCTTAGGTTTAGAGTTGCTTCAGCTTGGAGGACTCCCACAAGCACCATAGCATTTTGTTCATTGGTGTGTTTGGTCTTTTGACTGAGGCTCCTTTTGTAACTGCTTTCTGCTTTTAATAGATGTTATTTAAAGAAAACTCTTCAGCTGTGGATTATTGCTGTCATTAGGCTGGAGAAAGTGGAAATATAGGGCTCTTGACACCAACACAGACCCATTAAGTGGACACTGGTTATACAGGAAAACTGAAATCCACATCTTACTGGGAAAATTACTGGCTATTCAGAAAGGCAGGTAGAAGAGGATCAGATAATAGAGGAGGATAAAGAGTGACACAGAGAGAGACCGTTGGGAAAAGGAAGCAAACCCCTGCATTTTCTGATGTCTCACCAACATAGCTCATCAAATTACAGAATAGCATGTGAAGAAAGATGAACCAAAATTATCCCAAAAGCATCAAGACAGTACAAAACAAAAATCCTTTGTCTTTTGATATCACCTATAGTCTTGCCTAGACATCCTGATCACCCTTCTACAGAGGACAGGACAAACACCTCCAGACTTGGGGACTTTTTTTTCTAAAGAAAAGGATCAGACTTAAAAGGATGATAAGAGAGAGAAGGATATCTCTGAGTTGACTACAGTAATTATGAAATAATTTTTTTTGTTCAATATTATCTAGCTTCTCCAGAATTAAAGCAGAAATATGGATTCCCGTTTAAATAAAACAGAAAGCATTTTATCTCTATGAGGGAATAAAAACACCATGAAAATTGGACATGTAGCCAGATTTTTTCTACAACACAAAATGCCTGTGGACCTTCAGAATGTAAGTGAAACACCCTGGAGAAATGGGTAAAAGTGGGTTCCTGGAAGAGCTGGGAAGCTGATACAGCTAGCCACCGCGAAATAAGAGAGAAAGAGTTCCCTTATAAGGGTCTTAGATGTATGAGATGCTAAAGTTTTACACAAATGTTGGTTGATCCATGAACCCTTATACCATGCAAGCCGTAGTGTAACCAGTAACCGATAGCTGGTATTTATCCTGTAGCACAGCTTTCTTCCCATTAAATACTTCCTGTCTTTTCTCAAAGGAAACATTAACATTACTTTACCAGCAATTTAAAAAAATTAAATTAAAAAAAAAATCAAGCCACTTATTTCAAGCTGGGGCTTATGTGTACATTTTATATATAAAAATTCTATATGATAATATTATTCATTTCACATAATATACAGGTTTATGTTGTAATAATAATGGTAATGGTTTATTTTAAGTAAGGAATAGTCTTACTCTACTTACTAAAATATGAGAATGCACTGAATAAAGAGATTAGAAGCTATATTTGAGCAGGCTAATCAATAACTATAGGTAAAATATTGAGCTACAGGGGCATTTCCTTTCAGTAAAGAAGGGCAAAAGTTTACAGAACATTTATTTATCTGCAAGTCATGTTTTTCCTTTTTTGAAGTGTGATACACAGAAGTGTATCCCATTAGCCATGGGAACATGTTACGTGTATCATAGTTGATGTTCCCTTTACTTTATGCTGATTAGTTCTTGGGATAACTTTTTTTTCCTTTCTAATATCAGGAAATTATTGTACTCTTTTGGTTCTTCACTAACAACTGTTTAAAAAGTTGCTTTCAAAGGTGACTAATTTAAGATAATTTTTAAATCAAAAATCAAAGCAGATTCTTGTATTGAATATAAAAACTACCTGAATGGAGTTTTGAGTAGCTCTATCTTGGTTTGGCTATAATAACAAAACATCATTTACAGTATCTTAGAAATGAAACTGGCAGTTACAGTTGATAAGCTGCCGTTTATTAGTCACATTTTTCTTCTAAAACTGTACAGACCTCACAAGGGTATTTTTTCTGAATGTACATTTAATCATGCAGAATTATCAAGTCATTAGTCCATTTGCAATACATAATGCACACACATGCATGTGCATTTTTTTGCCTATCTTTACCTTCATAATGTGATTGTCATTTTTTTTTGAAGTCTACCTAGACATTCAGTACTTTCTTAGCAGATTCGTTCTGGTAGGAATGTATCAAAAATTATCTGGGGCCAAAACAAAGGTCTTTTTCACTATCCTGCCTCCCAAAACAGCCAGTGGTGGCTGTCTAGAAGAGAAGATAAATACAGGAAGAAATGTAAGTGTACATGTATGTGTTTCTTACCCAAGCATGCCGCAAATATAATTAGTAGTCATAATCAATACAGATTATAAATGTTTAAATTTTTCATTATAATGTAACTTTCTTTTCCTCATCAACACAAAATTAAAACACAATAAAATGTATTTAAGCAGTCTTTTTTACCGACCATATCTGAGCTAAAAATCTGACACAGAGCTTTGTCAATAACTCAAATTTGGGACTTTTTGAAGAAACAGCAGAAAATAAAGTATTTTCCAGTTTGAACGCATCTAGTATGGGCATGACCATTTGATTTATTTTGGTTGTAGATTAGAGATTCCTGATATTTGCATCTGATATTCTGCTCTCTGCTTCTTTATATTTTTAATTTATTCCTTCATGTTACTGTCAAGAAGGCTTCTTAAAGTGCCTGTGTAAATGCCAATAATAATTTACAAATATAAAATTTGAAATAAAACCAAAAATAATAACTTGCATGTTTTATATTAGACATTAGATGTTTGACAGTGTTTCAGTTTCATATAGTTCCTTTGGATATGGTTTATGAAAGAACTACAGATCTTGTTTCTCAGCATAAAGCAAAGAGTTGAAAGGTTCCAGTCACTGCATACCATTATGCATAAGGGGAAGCAGTTATTAAGTGACTGCTTCAAAGCTATCTGTATAAGGGCTGAGTTTCTCCTAAGTTTTGGGGGAAAACTAATAGATAGTCTGAAATGGTCTGAATCTCAAAGAACTGAATGGTTTTAAATGGTCTGAATCTCAAAGAACATAACTGTAAAAAAAAAAAACCCTTTAAGACTGAACAATCAAATAATGTAAATCAGTCTACACTTATACACAAGACTGAATCAGATGAACAGTGGATCTTGTTCCTGATTCTTAATTACTGCCTGCTCCTAAAAACAAAGTGAAGCAGGCTTTTTAGGAGAAAAAGCCTAACATTCTCATTAATCAAAAGAGGTTTATGTTAGTTTATAGAAAATGTTCCCCACCTAGAGGGTGGTTGGGTACTGGAACAGCTCCCCAGGCAAGTGGTCATAGCACCATCCTGTCTGAATTCAAGAAGAATTTGGACAGTGTTCTCAGGCACCTGGTATGCCTCTTGGGGCATCCTGTGCAGGGCCAGGAGTTGATTTTTATGGGTCCCTTCCAACTCAGTTTATTCAATGATTCTGTCAGTCTAGGACTCTTTGCTTACACTGAAATGAACACATCATTACACAGTGCAAGCAAGAAGTTTAGCACTTCACCAAGTTACATCATACTAACATTAAATCCACTTTACCCCAAAAGAGAAATCTTTCTTTCAAAACTGATGTCCACCAGCTCTGAGTGGGGTACACTGTTAAATGCCAAAGTAACTTGAGATTTTTGGGCAACTTGGGGTATGCAGCAGGATTGTTCAATTTATAGTGGTGGCTGCCTCATGCTCCCTTTTCTGAACTTCTTTTCTGCTTTTTTATGGCAATATGCTTCAATATTGTAGGTGACCAATTAATCCTACCTACTCTTGAAATGTTTGAGGATTAGTCTCTTGAAATGTCCATATGAATACTGAATTATATGCTGAGAATAAACACCGAGAGTCACCTTCAAAATTCAGAGGACAAGCAGCAGCTGCAGAGATTCTCCTGTTTTCAAGTACAAAATGCATTTTTCAAGTATGAAACAGTGGCTAGAAAATGAGTAGCAACAAGTTTCAAAACTAGATAGAAGGTAGGGGGGTTTCTGCTAGGCTTTTTTTCAATTAAAAGTTCAATAGCAAACATTCTTCTCAATAGTGAGATTTGCTACTCTTAAAATATCATTGCTATTCCTAAAATATCATTGCTGGGCTCTTGAAATCTGTGTATTACAGAGTGTTTTTCCTAACTTTTGAGAATGATTTAGTATTACTGAACAGTAACACACTCATGACACTGGGAACAAAAAAAACCCCAAACCAGCTGTGGCACAACTATAAAGATATTCTCTGCCATACAGCTTTTGCTTGAAGAGAGAATGGATCAAGTCTTGTCTTCTTAATCCCAAACAAAACAATCTTGAACACATAATCATCCACTAAAATCTCAGAAATAGAGGACAGGAATAGTCTTGTTTGCCTTGTTATGTTCTTTGACTTTTCTCCAAATATGGAAAGGTTTTTTCCAAGAGGATCAACAGAAACATAGGCCAAGTTTAATATTACATAAAATATAACATGCAGATGGTTCAACATGAGAAGGGCACTAAGCCTCTATTCTGGAAAATAGGGTAGCATTTCTCATTTTACAAATGATGTGTTGCATCAAACCATCTAATTCTTTCATCAAATAATCTTCAGTTTTTGTTCTTAGAAATAGTAATACATTTTCCCATCTTCTTTTGAGGAAAGTTAAAATATTTGTCTATCAATTCAAGACTGCAGAGCAACAGAACCAGAGGAGGTCGAAATTTCTACAGAATGTAAAGAATCTATCAAAAGAAATATCATGAGGCAGGGTAAAATGGTAAGCATGTAAAGAACTAAAGGTGTAGTTATTTAGGATCAAAAGAAGTAAGGGCAGAGGCAATGAAGGTGACACTGTCTGCTGGAAGGGTACTTCAACCTGATGTCTTCCAGCACATGACTGTTCTGTGCATCTTTTTTCATTAAAAAATCTTTTGTTCTGTTGCCAAAAATTACATGGAATGAGATTGACAAATCAAGTGATTTTTCTAGACCCTGCTTCCAAATGTGTGCTAACTCTATGCGACACAACCTGACCTTAAGGAAAACATTCAACCATAACATATATACTGTAAGAACTGGAAAGATTATTTCTGTTGAATCAGATAATCTCTAGCAGATATATCCTTGCTTACAAGTTACAGTTATTCCTGACTTCCTTCTTTTATGCACACCCATTTAAAATGCACATATGTTGCTCACTTGTAGGAAAATGAATAATCAGGAAATAAAAGAAACCTTTGTTGTTACCTGTTTCAACAACAGTGCAGAAGTAGTTCTTTACGTGCCCTTGAGTGTTTGATCTCAAGTGTGATCCCATTTATTTGAAACATGTGAACAAAGTCCCATTGTGACTGAGATCCTTTAAGAGCTTTCCAAACTACAGAAAGGGTGGTGGGTGGGTATGTTCTGCATGCGTGAGTGAGTTTAGGTACTTTAATAGCTCCTTTACATTCAGATCTATGCACACTGTGCAGTTTTTAGCAAGCAACTGCTGAAGAAGTATTTTCTACTTTTTGGCAAATGTCCTTTTCCTTCTACATCAAAATATCTGTCTTAATAGTAAAAAACTGCTATTTCTCTTTTTAAATGCAAGACGCTTATTTTCTCTGCTTGTTCTTTTCCTTTATCTACAGTCAAACTGAACAATCCTATCTTAACATTCTGAACCTCCAGCAGGTTCAGAAATACCCTTTGAAATGACAAAAAACTGCATATCCCAAATGTGACAGCACTAGGATTGGTTTTATATTGGCAAAGGTGTGCCCACAGGGTACCCATAAATACACAAATATTATATGAATGAATTGCATTAATAAATACACTATAATATATAGCTTGCATGTGTGAGGAATTACACTGGTCTCCAGTTCCTCCAAGAAAGGGAGGGAAAGATGGTATTTTACACATGTAGGCTATTGCTGTACCATTTCCTTTGGTGTCAGATGCTAATAAGTTGTGTTTATGGAATGACTAAAAGCTAGCAATGGAATATTTTAGAATACTAAAAAAAAAGCATTTATTTGACAGGTTAAACATAAATACTACAGGTATACTTTCTTTAAAGCCAAAAGGTATGCTACCACTGCTACAGTAAAAACAATTTCTGTAGCTATTTCAAAGTGTGTAATTATGGCTTCTCTCACTTCTGTTACATCATACCACACTATTATGTTCTCTGAGCTATTTAGAAACACTGATTATTTTAGCAATTTCAATCCAAATTCTTGTGCATTTCTACTCCAAGCCTAGAGCAAACTTCACAGATTGTTGTTAGGGAGATGATTCTCCTCTTAAAAAATATTTACACCACAGAGAGAGATTATTTACACACAAAGAGATGCATGCCACAGAAGTCAGAAAGAGTTTAGTTTTCATAGCATTAGCCATTTGGTTTTGAGGTATCTTGGTTCCAGCTTCTCACAGAATGTTTTCTCTTTGGTGCAACAAGGTGGCAAAGGACAGACCCTTGCCTAGGGTAAATCAATAGTATGTTCCACTAACTTATCAAAAAGTTAGTTAATGCTGCTGAAGATCTGTCTTACTATCATTTGACATAGAAAATGAGGTAGATGTTCTGCTTAGAATTAGCGTATAAAAATAATACTACCATAAAAGTGCTCTTGGGTAAAACAAAGGATAGCATGCAGTACTTTGTTTTTTGTGTGTCTTTGAAGGCAAACCAGAGTTTAGTTGGCTCTGGCTAGACTGATATACAATTTTCCCAGTCTTTCTGCCTACTTTGAACAAAGCAGACTTGGAAAGATCCAAACAGACTTAGACAGCAAGGTCTAGTACAGATTTATATTAATCCTATGTAATTTCATACAAACTTAATGTGAGCTATATTTTGAAACCAGCTTCACGGGACAGTACTTCTTATTTTCCATTGTGTAATTTGTTTTGAATGAAATAATACTAAACCTGGAAAAAGCTCAGAAAAAGTACAAAGGAGAAATCTGACTGATTTTTTTTTTCAAAATCTGACTTTAATTCAAAGAATTACTTGAGTTGTTTACAAAAGCTGAAACTCAAACCTACCAGAATACATAGCCCTAAACTCAAGGTTTAGTCTGATCTTTTTACCTTAGACTAGCATATAGAGGAACCATGGGCAGTATATTCAGTACTATAACACTTCAGTTTTCTTCTATAGTTTTCTTCTAATATAATTTATATATAATAAGTGTAATGGGAAGCTTTCTTTTGGCAAAGAAGCTGATTAGGTGTTCAATTTAAGAGTGATGCAAAAAATGCTTTCTTCAAACAGGGCCCCTGTTCCTTTTCTGACCAAATGGAGTTCTGTCAGTTCTTTTGTTTGTACATGCACAGCCTGTACTGAATCAAAGTGAATAACATAATTAAAATACACAGAGATAAGCTTTTATTAATTTACTAAATTTGAGTATTTACTAATACTGTGAGAGCCAAACTCCTTATCTGCTTCCTTCTTCCATCCTTATCATCTATTATTTCCCACACTCCACTGCCATAGTAACCATACTGTTTTAAATTAGATTTCTTTAAAAACCTTTGTCTGCTTCCACAGATCAAATTTCATATGTGATACATATACCCATCCTCATATGATGCACTATGGGTACAGCTGATGTTAGAGCATGACCATTTGAACACTGAAATTTATGTTGCATCATTGAAAAAAACGTGAAATCATAAAAACACAGAAGAAAGATCTAACTCTAGGTACAGGATCCATCTGATTTATTCCAAATGTACAGTCATCTGTCAGAGTGTAGCAACAGAATTGGCTGGTTAGTGGTAGTATGAAGTCTTAAAAGCAATGGTCTAATCAGCCTCAGGATCTGATAAAACTCTCTGTAACACGTGAACTATAGAATACTTGAAGAACTCTTATCCTGTGCAGCTGAAGATGTCTGTGTCCAAGTGTGCTAACATAGCACATGAAACAGTGTAGTGTGAAACCTGTTCCTTGAGGCCAGCTCTGTCATACTGGGGGCAACTGAATTTTCTTGTTCACTAAGTCTTGACACCAGTTGAATAAAATTAGGTTACTGAGCCAGTAATCCTACAGGGAGAGGCCTAAGCATAGAAATCAAATGACATGTGGGAAATGCTGAGCCATAACACAAAAAACCCAGAAATTCTCTGGTAGGAGCTCCTTTTGTTTTTGAGATGTATAGCAGTCTGGCTGTTGACAGCAAAACAACTTACCAGAGCAAAACTATTGCCGTGTTTAAATCCCATGGCCCTTGATATCAAGGGACTAAAAAAAGCGCTGATGATCCAGTGAGTGAAAAGGATTGTGACATCATCCCAGTCAGTAATTACTTAGCCAAAACTTTGTAAGGAGCCTGTGCCCTGATGTCAAACAAACCAGACAGAGACATTGGCTCAGCAATATTTAAACTTGGGCACTGTACAAACAAGAGGGGATTTCTGAGCCAATGTAAAAAGGGCTTATGCCTTAGCTTTATCACAGCAAGGTAGCTGTATTTACAGAATAAAACCACAAAAAGCCTGTATTTTGGCATCAGTCCAGCAATTGAGAACTCCTAAGTGAATGAACTTCGGCCACTATTTATCCTTCCAGGAATGCTCAGCAGTACCAAGGTGAAGAAAACAGACAGGCCAAAACTCTCCATTCCACATTCTAACACTGGGAACAGCATAGCATTTTAAAAATGCCCCTATATTTTTACTGACCACTGAAAAAAAGGTTCATGACTGTTCAAGGCAAAAGAACAATCTCATGTTAGAGTGGAAGAAGTAGCAGGTACTCATTTTCAGGTTTATCCACATTCAGAACCTTTTACTAGTAAAAGGATAAAACTATTTAATTGCAGCTTGGTTCAGGCTCAAAATGCTCATTTTTTTTTGTCCTTTTTGGGAAGTCTTCTTCTCATATTTTCACTTAACTTCAGTTCCTTCTTCACTCTAGGCTAAGGCAACAGAACTTCTCATTAACTTGAATTAGTTAAGGAGATGATTTTGTCAGTTTTCTATATTAATTCACAATAGCATTGTGAATTGCTGACAGAAATGAGAGTGGTGAATGCACAAGTAAATCAGAAATGTTTCCTTTTCATTACCACATCTGCACTCATCGCATAGCAAGCATACACACACACCCCCTCCATGGGTTATCCTGTCTCTTCCTCATCCTATACTACAAAAAATTCTACAAATCCTGCCCTAACACACAATACAATGCAGTGCACTGCAGCATCTCATGTGAAGTAATAATTACTGACCTCCCCTTCTCTGATTGATTTAACAAACCAGAAATCCTGCAAGATTCGGTTGTTTTCTTACTTCCATGTAATCTGCACATTCACTGAACCAACTTTTGCACAGAATTTTACTGGGTTTAGAGTCCAAGAAAATAGATAGAGTGGTTAACTTCTGAGTGGTGGAAGGGAAGATCAGTTTGACCATGAAGTCAAAAAGTTACATAATTAGTATGCAGGTGGTGTTTTCCCTTAACTTCTACCATGCCAACTTTAAAACAGGGCATAATGTATTCTAATTTTGAGAATGTGGACTTGTAGCTAGACTTTTTTAATATAATATTTTGTATTACATTTCAACAACACCAACTTAGTGTAAATAAACCAAGGGAGAAAAAGTTTGAGAATCATTATTGCCATTGAGAATATAACCTAAAAGTTAGCTGATGTGCTTCATTCTCATGGTTTATCTGATTCAGTGTCTGTTTTCAAAAACTGATTAAGTTAATAGAATTAATTAATGTATTCTATATTGTATATGTTTTGGTCCCTTCAAGTTATTTCTTTGCTTCCAAATTTTAGCAAAAGGAACTAATATTTCATAGCAACCAATCCTAGAGGAATTAGGCCAAATCTAAGAAAACATGTAGTGTCATAAAAAGAAAATGCAATTTTATATCACAGACACAGTGGGGTCAGCTTTCCTGACTTAACCCATACTATCACCCCATCAAGGCTCCTGGGAACAATTGCAGTTCAACACGTTTCTAGGAGATGTACAGTAGACCCCTTTAGAACAATTACTGCCATGTGCGGAGTTTTTTCATACACACTGAAAGACTGACATACTCAAGAAATACATTTACTTTTTCAAAAGGAGTCTGGAGGACAGGAACTTGGTGAATACTGTTTTAGTCAAAGTGCCACACTAATCACACACTCATCTGTCTAATTTAGTCATACCAAAATTCTGCAATGTGCCTTCAGCACAGCTAAGAAAAATGATGTCTAAAAAAGCTCTATGGTATAAATTCTAGTATGTCCTGTTAAAACTTAGAAGAAACTGAAATAACACGAAGGAGGTGTCAGAAGTACTGAAATTATGATATCTTTTTTTTTTCTTTCCCAAGCAAAGACACATACTAAATACCCAAATATTTAGGACAGGATTAGTGATCTTCAGTTGATACTGCACTCCTTCATTCTGGGTTCAATCCGTTAGCACTGCAGTCAGGTTCTTGTAAGTTCCCTATGTTCATATGAAGTGGGGCTTCATAGCAGTATCAGTTCTCCCCTGGACTAGTAAGCACGCAGAACTGGACACTATATTAGTATCCAGTCCACTCATTAAGAGCTCGACACTATATTAGTGCTCTGTTATTTTATGCAAGTACATGATTTACAACTCATCTGAGCATACGAGTACATTTATTTCATCATTGGGGTGTACATACTTGTAGGAGAGAGATGTGGGACAACTAACAGAAAGTGTTAAGGTCAAAACTATGCAAAGTGACAGACATTCCCAAATCATTAAAGCAAAACCCCTGCCACTGTTTTCCTAGGGCTTCTCTCTCATGCCTTGTGTTGCTAGATAGCAGCTCTGATTGTAGCAACCATTAGAAAAAGTAGAATGTCAGCCAAGTTCTGCTTTGTTGAAAAGTCAAAACAAAAATGAAAATGACATTCTTAGAAGCTAGGAGCTCGGGGTTTTTGTTTGTTTTCAATATAATTAATAGTTTTCTGCTTACCCCAAGAATTGCAGCCAGTGGTTAAAGAAGTTATACTTCTTTTAAAGGACTGACAGTCCTAGATCAATTCTCATTACAATAATTTCTTAGCAATTCATTTTACTTTCTGAGGTACCTGGAAGTTCTTCAGTAAAGAAGCTGCTACATACATGGTATGGGGTATTATGTTTTTTTCTTATTATAAGAAAAATTGACCAAAGTATACACGGGATAATTTTCTGGCTTTTAAAAAAATCAGGTAAAACTGCTCTGACATCCCAAGAGACTCATCTTCTTGATATGGCTTGTGTAACACCATTAATTTTGTTAAGACATCTAGGAGTCTGATTTTGGGGTTAGATAACTGAATGACTTCATACTGTTAAAACTTCAGCAGAGTGAACATAATGTTCTTTGCATAATACAAAGTCAAACTCTTCCAACAAGCTTAAATACCTCTAAGAATTGCATCTGCTATTTTCTGCAATCTTTATAACCTGTTATAGCATGCATGAAATACATTATGAGAGATGTGGACAGCAAAGAACTTGTTTCTAAGTTGAAAACTATATTGGACCAAGAAAAGCACATGGTGTAATTATAATAATTACAAAACACATAGAATCAATGCAGAAATGTACTATGCTTCACAGATATAAGTCAGCATGAAAGTTACTAAAAATTCCACTTCAAAACACTAATTGAAATTGCAATCCAAACAAACATGAAAACACATTTCTATGGTATTTATTTAAAAGTCACTTTAAATAATCCCATTCAGTCAATGAAATTATGCCTTTGCCCGACATAACATGATACTGTTCTAGCATAAGAACCACTGAACACTTTGTGCTGTGTGGCACTATAATGTTCTTTCTTCTGAGTATAGGTTTAAATACTCCTTTCCAAACATTACTACCAAGGCATTGTCACACACTGATTGTTTTAAAAGATACCATGTTATCCATGCCCCCCCCAAAAAGGTAAGTAAAAAAAAAAAGTTCTCTTTTCTGTGCATTGAGATAAATGAAGGATCATTTGCCCTGGGAATTAATTTTGCATACATTCAAATCAGGGAAACAGTTGTCATTCATTACAGTACTGCAAAGGCTCCACATGTGCTCTAGATTCTCTCTTAATGTGATACATATTCCAATTTTTTTTTCTGTGTGAGGGGAATCAAAGAGTGAGATTTGCAGTTATAAAGGATTGCTCTCCTTCTGCAGATAAAAAACCAACAAAATGCAGACCCATCTGTCTAATTTGTTTGCATTGAACTAAATAAAGCACAAGTAGGTGTATGTATGTTGAACAACAGTGGAGGTATATGTGTTCGTTGGTACGAGAAAATAGAATAGTTCAGAATTATCTTGGGTGTGAATTTTGGGTGCAGACCTCATTCCAGACCCACCCCAAACTGGAATTTAGATTTATAACTACTAGTCTTGAAAAGAGTTGGGAGTGGGAGGGTCATGGAGGAGAAGGGTAAAGAAGTCAACATATACTGTATGCTCTGTGTAGCAACGGGTTTGGCAAATAGGATGTTAATACCTCATAGATCATGGACATAGTTTTTTTATTCATCCTTTATGCACTCACATGCCTCTGATCACTGTCCCTTCTTTAGACCCTCAATAACCCAGAAAATGTTCCTATAGCTGATCCTGTGGCTTTTAATAATACTAATCAGCACTTGAATTCTGGCAGCAGACAGATTTGCTAAATTCTGGACTTTTTCCATAATGTCCACTTGCTCCCGTAATGAAGAATTAACATCTGCCAACAGTGAAAATTGGAAGGTCACTTTCAGCAATTACCCACATAAGGATTTAAAGAAAAGAGAAGCGTGGAGAAAGGAAGGGCACATGCTACCAAAAATAACAAGCTAGTAATATAGCATATAACTAATAGTTGTGCAAGAGAGCCCACAATGACAGCATCTTTCTGATTTTCAAAGGCATTCTACAGTTGTCAAGAAGCTGAGAGAGTCTCAGCTCCAAAGAGAAAACTATGAAGTGAAATCAGCCAGAAATCTTATTTGTTTATTGGTTTGAAAAGCAAATATGCTTCACATGGATGACATTTGAGCACTTCCACTTGTTAGAGCGAGGCAAAACCTTTGCTCTCTTTCAACCACTACCAAATTTATAGAAGTGGAGTGAAAAATAACAACAGTTATCTCCCCTTGCTGAGACTCCACCCATTCTATCTCTGTTGCAAACTCGCATTAAAATATCTTCATGAGTCTTCTCTGAGGCAGTTAACCTAACAAGCTGGAGGTACTCAGACCACAATCACACATAGATGACAAATGCTCAGGCTGCATATATGATGTGATTTTAGCCCAATGTATTCCACAAAAGACCAGTGGAAAGCAATACTAAGTAATCAGTTCACAAACACCATTGGTGTCTTGATGGCAAAGTAGTAATGTCAAAGTAAAGAAAGAGAGAGATAGAGTTATCATCTCAGAAGGATGTTCTGATTTATCCCCCAAATAGAGATATTTAAAGCTAAAAATGCTCTCTACAAAGTGCCCGATAGAGGCTTTTGCTTATACATTCATCATATAGGATCTTAAAAAAATGGTCATCTTTAAAGTACATGGGAAATACTAAATGTAGGCTAATCAACTGATATTAGAAAAATTGTACATATTCAATTTTGTCTTTACTGCTGCATCCCATAAGATACAATTTTATACAGATCAATCCCTACTCCAGTAAAAATCTGATCAGGCAACTTCATGAATCAAAAAGGATCACACAGCAGAACTTGTCAATGCATTAAAATCTAGTTAAAATAGGAAATTGTTATACATCTTTCAGTAGCGTGCAGAAGATTGTCTTTGACTACATGTTATGATGTGTTATTTCTCTTAATGGATTGTTCTGTATTCCCCTGTGTTCTTGGTTCATCCCGAGGTTTTATCCTCCCACCGAGTTGTCTATCATACCTTAAACCTTGTTCTGTAATGTCAATCCCCCCCTTATGCCAGCCCCCTGCTTGGATCGCCCCTTTAAATCCCCTAATCTTTGATGCGCCATTGGCCCATGTGAACTGTCCTCCTCCCCTTACTCTCCCCATTGGATTGTGAAATGTTAACCCCACTTTTCACTCCTCCCCTACCCTCTCCTGGTTGGTTAAAGATTTGTACCCTCCCATTGAACCTCCCCAGTTTAAAAAAGCTCTGCACATTGCTGTCTGGGGTCTTCAATCACTGCACCCTTCACTGAAATAGAGCCCTATGGAACCCGTACTGGAGATCTCCTCATCCTTGCCTCCACCGTGCACCTTGCTATTAACTAGTGCTGTAGAGCATTTGCTCTAAGCCACACCTTGGCTCACCTTGCTCCCGAGGTGTGTCCCACTCCAGGCGTGGTGCTGTGGGAGAGCTACCTGGCTCCAGCACCGTGTCAACTACAGACACATAGACCTTGGATAAGAAATAATTTTTAATTCTCATTACACCCTGGTATCACATACTTCTTGTACCTGATTTGATGTTTCAACCTTGGTTTCACTTACTTTTCCTTCTTTTATGCAGCAAATGACAAAACAGGAAGAGACCTATAAGATATTTCTCAATCAAATCTACTCAGAAACGCAGCAGTTGAATAATAAACACTGTAAGAATTATAATTTCTGCTGTGCAACCCGTGGTAGAACACAATTGTAATTAGTGTGATTCCATGCGTAGGAGGTTGCACATGTTTTGACTAAAACAAACCTTCATTATATTTCTGACTTGGAAAATTGGTTGAACGGTAAATTCTCATCTGATGTTTTCCCTACAAATTTTCCAGCCTAAACTCACATGAAAAAGATCATGCTTTAGATGTTTGGAATTTCGTGTACAAAATGAAATGTAAAGGTAATATTCTAAAATGTATTTTCCATGTATAAGCTCAGTCCTGAGAGGTCTAAAAATCTTTACATACGAAGCCATCAGCAACTACTCAGCAAACAGGGAAAATGTGCAGCACACCTTAAGCTGACAGGAGACTTTCAGGAGCAAACAAGACATAGGTATCACACTCCTTAAGCATCAGTGACAGTGAAATGCTTGGTGAGGAGAGATAAGCACTCATCTGCTCTCCAGAACTTTATCCACTCTTCTGGTTGCCTTTCCCCGCACATCCCCACCTACAATCTCCAGTGTCTGTTCCCTCGATCCCTTAGGTACAGCACAACTCTGGTGTACAGCTTTCAAATAAAGTGTAGTACTTGCTACAACTGCCTCCATTCTAAGAATCCACAGCTAAAAACCCTATGAGACTAAGTCACAGCTGTGTGAAATCTTGAGCAAGTTTATAGCTTGACATATTTCTTACCTCAAAAATTTCTTTTTCTGCTATGGTCAAAAATTAGGAATTATGAAATTCTTTTCTCTCTTGTAAAAAGCATAGCTCTTTTCAAACTTAGGATAAAACTGAGATTACCCATTAGCCCTTCAGGAGAAAGCTACTTTTGATATAGAACAGTGTGTATTATCTATATATAGAATGTGCATTTTAAGGGCAATATACTTAATTTTTAATGCAAAAAAAAAAAAAAGACATTTATGCTCTAACAGGAACTTAACTGATTTGTGATATTTCAGTAGACTTTGGGGCAGTTTCTGAAGCTCAGTCTGTTCAGAATTTCCAGTTGAGTAACCAGGACATTAAGAGAGAATCTTCACTGAGACAAATCTGATACAAAATGTAAGTGAAGTTTTAAAGACATGGATTTTTTTCATTAAAACCCCTTGGCAATGTTTCTCTGTTCATTTTCAAACTCTGTGCCTTCAAACCAAAACAGCTCCTGCTTTAGAAAACAACCCGTAAAAGATTTAATTTAAATTCTGAAGCCAACATTAAATTTGGCTCCAAAATTTAAATGGGGGAAAACGAAATACTAGAAGATTCTTTTCTTTCTCCCTAAAATGCATCAGAGGGAAAGCATAGCAGTTTCACATTATGGTTTAAGCTAACTATACCTTCATCCAGGTAATGGATCAAAGAAATAACTGTACTCATCCCCAAAATGCAAACACCTCCTAAAATATGCCTATGTCAACAACAAACCATACTACCTAAACAAAGAACTTATTTTTATAAATTAATATGTCTTTATTAAGGTGGGATCTAAGTTTATTGGTCAAATCAAAACTTGCCTGAATAATAAAAAATGTTAGGATTGCCTTTAGTATAAAAACAACATACTAAAACAGAAACCCTACCTTTTTTTTTTCCTCAGCTGGATATACCACGAAAGTTGAGCTCAGATTGCAAAGAAATAAAAAACCACAACTCCCTGAAATATGCAAGAAGCAGAGGATAAGTGCTATTTTGGAAGGTTGCAATTCTCAAACAGGAAATAATGTTCAATGTGCTGATTACAATACAGTTTTAGAAGATAACATATTATGTATACTCATGAAATCTTCCTTTTTGCCAGTTTTTCACATTAAAAAAAGACAGATAAAGGGCATCTAAAAGCTCTTTGTTTGGTCAGGATAGATTACTGCCAGTTAAAACAGAAGGAATAATCTACAAGTTTTTCATTCTTTTTCATTAATTTTTTCACAAGGAGTGTACCACATAAATTAGTAGAGCTCATTCTGGGAGACCAACTGCAGGGTACACATAGCTAACAAAATTTTCATCTCTCCACACATGATCCAGAATCAGGAGGCACAAAACTGTGAAATTCATCCTTACTTTCCCTGACACTAAACCAAGAGTTCCATGTTTAAGTAGCTCAGAAGACACCTTCCATTTGACAGAAGAGCACCAACTCAAATCATAATGGCTGCATAAATAACCAATAACAAGATGGTATGGGGGCATGGCATTGGCTACAGTACCTAAACACCAGATCTCACATCTTTCCTTACTAGCCAATGATATGAGCCTGAGCCATGAAGATAAAAACAACATGAACATCAAAGTAAAAACACAAAACAGAAACTAAGGATCTGACTCCACAGTTTAAAAGTCTCATTGGGCATTGGAACCTGGTTGAGGCTTTTGAGAATCTTGGCTCTGTGTCTAATCTTCAGTAGAAACCAGAAAGAACAGAAAAGCTATGCATAGCATAGAAGTAACTGCACACTCAAAATTAAAAGAAATTAAAAAAACCCCACCTAGCAATGTATCTGAAAAGGCAATTTCTTTTAATAGGATACTGGTGTGTTGTGCTGTATCCAAAAAAACTGACACTTGGCCAGAGTGTGTCTTTACAGCTCGGCCAAAGTGTGTCTTTACAGCTCAGCCAAAGGAACAATAAGCAGCAAATAAACTCACAGAATATTTGCTTACATTCATCTTGCTGGTTACTGCACAAATTTCTGTTACCCCAAAATTATTCAAACTCCCTGGCTTTTACAAACCTGAAGCAAAGGATACTGTCATAAATTTTGTCTGTCTCTTTGTTTCTTAATATGACTGAAATTTGGGGTTTTTCTTTGGACAACTTTGGACAAGTTTCCTGATCATGCATGGCCTATCAGTTCTCATCCTACTTTTAATGTTCTTTATGTATTAAAAGGAGAGACTTCATCTCATTGCAGGCCACATTTCTCAGAGATTTTACCAGAAGCCTTGTCAGGCAGATGTGCTGTGCCTCGCTAAACTTGGCTTTTGCAGGTAATGGGCAATTCATTGCCAAGTTTAGATTAAAAGCACATCCTCTATCTATAGAAAAGAATATATTATATCTGCAGAATAAGAAAAGGCTGTAAAGTGATTGAATGGGAAGATATAAAGCATTTGCTAGATAGAACATTAAACATCCATTTTAAAATGTGGGCTTAATTCATCTTTTATGAAATAATTAGCACAGTGATTTAAAATAAAATCTAAAGAGGGCCCACAAAATAAGAGATAATTGTTTGCAATGACCTTCAGTATTAGTTACATGAAAGCAATTGACAGAGGCTTAGTTTTGATGCTTCATGGCAATGGAGCTGCAGGAGACTACTGCCAAACCCCTGTACTGACCTGATATTTCCAACTGACTAGTTATAATTTTGTAGTCTCCCTGCAAGCCACTAGAGTGCTAGGAGACTGGAGCCTTACCTGCCAGAGTCCTTTGGCCTTCTGTCACAGCTTTTGTAGTTTCTTTCAGCTGTTCTTGAGGCCATCTCACACTGATCATTTGATCTTGTTGCACCACAAACTGATATACAGCGCCTCTTGCTTTTTGTTGGCTTGATATTTGAAGCCTCTGTAACCTGTTTTCTCCTAGAACAGGCATGTTGTTGGCTGTTCTAATACAATGGCTATTTTCTCGTAATCCCTCCATACAGATTGTTACAGTGGCTCAGCATTTACATCTGATATGACAACAAGCTTTAGGGACCTTGAGAGGAACAATGAAATGAGTGTGCTTGTCTCTCTCAAACTACGAAATGGCAAAGCAGAAGGCACTACAGTGTAGATGTGCTACATCCATCTTCACAGGCCTCAAAAATATTCACATAATAAATCCCTTATCTACCAACACTTGTAAACCTATCACAAGCTATCACAAGGTCTCACTACCTGTCAAGAGTTGAAGTTAGCAGTACAGCGAGATCAAAGCTGCTATTTAAGGTTTGTGCTGTGCTACATTTAGGAGCCACTATTATACTCGGGCCTTTATTCCTCCCCTTGTAATGCCTGGGCTGCTGATAGACCCTGTCATCAGTATCTAGCTGCCTACTGTAGTCCAACTCTGAAGAACTGTGTCATTGCAAGCAAGGTCTGTGTTGGTTGCCATCAGCTCCCAGCACTGATTCCCTCATGGGAGCACTGCTTGCTGCTTTCTGACAGTGTCAATGCATATTTATGTCTCAGCACTGCACACTTGTTAATTACACAGCACGGAAAAGAAGCATTTATTAGAGCCTTGCAATTACAACTAAGTTTTGTTTGGGAAGTCTAGTAAGTAATTGTAAGTTAACCTGATGTACAGTCTTCCTCTTCCTCTGTAATTTTTCTGCTACAACATTAAACATTAAATTTTTCTTTGGTCTAATTATAAATGTCTGACTATTTTTCTGTGATTTATCATCATATGTTTCTGAGGGTCTCAATTTATCTGCTTTGAGACCTTTTAAATCTGCAGGACATAGTGCACTTTCTAAATACTAAGCAGACCTAATGTTTTCAAGAGAAAGACTCTACACACAGAAGGTAGAGAAGTACAGGTCAAGTGAGAAACAGCACAGGGTGACAAGCAAAGAAATTTCACAAGACTGAAAAAGCAAAATGCCTGTTCAGGGACAGAAAAAAATAAGATTTTGACATATCCTTCCAGAGGGACCTGCTGAGAAGGACTTAATGGTGCTGGTGGAGAAGATGCTGGACACAATCCAGGAATGTGTGCTTGGAGCCCAGAAAAACAATGGTGTTCTGGGCTGCATCCAAAGCAGCCTGGCCACCGCAAGGGAGGGGGTTCTACCCCTCTGCTCTGCTCTGCTCTGCTCTGCTCTGCTCTGCACTGCTCTGGTCTACTCTGCTTTGCTGAGATCCCACCTGCAGTGCTGCATCCAGTTCTGAGGTCCCCAGCACAGGAAGGACATGGACCTGTTGGAGTGAGTTCAGATGAGACCACCAAAATTATTAGAGGGATGGAACAGCTCTGCTGTGAGGGGAGGCTGAGCAAACTGGAATTTTTCAGCCTGGAAAAAAGAGAAGGCTCCAGAATGACCTAACTGGGGCCTTCCAGTGTCTGAAAGGAGGATATGAGAAAGATGGAGATGCATTATTTGTAAGAGCATATTGTGACAGGATGAGGAAGAATGGCTTCAAACTGAAGGAAAGTAAACTTCAGTTAGATATTAGGAAAAAGGTCTTTACTGTGGCGGTGGTGAGGCACTGGCATAGGCTGCCCAGATAAGTTGTGGATACCCCATTCCTGGCAGCATTTATGGCCAGGTTGGACAGGGCTCTGACCAAACTGATCTACTGGAAGGTCTCCCTGCCCACAGCATGGGAACTGGGACTAGGTGATCTTTAAGGTCCCTTCCAACCCAAGCCATTCTATAGACTCTATATACAAGATTTATCTTTGATACTGACATTTTGTCACATAGTAATTCACAGTTCTTTTGATGACCGCATCATCTAATAGAACACAACAACACTACAAATTCCTTTAAAAAACAATAACTTAACTTTAAAGAGAATAACTTAACTTATTGAGGTATACAATAACTTAAAGCCTTCAAAAGAAATAGTCAGGATATAAAGGAAATATTAGTACAGTGATCTGGCCTGTTATTTTATTACATGAAGGCAGTTTTTATTGGCGCAAGGAAAGGTACATGGGGACCTTGCAGAAGAACTTTGTTACCCAGCATGTGATAGCATGTTTGGGTTAACAGCATGGTCAGCTCAGGGCACCTTAAAGGTGCATTTTGTCTCAGTACAACTCCTTTTCATCCTTAGAGAAGTTGCAATAAAAAAGCAAAGTAGAAACAGGATGAATAACAGTCTGCCTCTCAAAATATGAAGTATTTTTAGTGATTTTGTAAGTTAATAAATGTATTCCTGATTCATAATATTTTTCTCACATCTACATATCATAAATTTGAAATTTGTCAATATTTATTTATCAAGGAACTTGTCAATTTTTATTTTCAAGTTTGGCATATCTATCATTATATTATTCAGGGAGGCTGAAATAATGATATAGAAAACTCCAATCTTCTCAGAGGGCCTATAGCAAAAAATTTATTAAAAGGCACATCCTTTTTATACAGTGTTTTGGTACAATGAATTTGATTGGTCATTTAGAGCTGACACCTCTTTGTAAACATCTTTACAAGTAAACAAGTTGGACAAACAGCAGGCACACAAAGATTAGAAATTGTTTGGAATATCCTCTCACGGCTCCCCTGGAGCAGATGCCTGGGGAAGTCTGCTTTCTCATAGGCTGCCTGAAGCCTAAAAATTCCTCTTTGACTACTGCCAGTTCCCACACATATCTAAATGACACTGCCACTTCTTAAAACATACAGTATCTTGAAGATCTGATTGCGAGTTTACTGTCTTCTCTATTTGGGGACAAAACTGCAAATGTGGCTATGGTTTTTCAGTCTTGCTGCTATCTGCAGCTCTGAAGCTAACTAGGGAAGACCATCCTGGATTTCAAGGAATAATTATGTAAGGATTGAATAAAATGCAGTAAATCTGCGTGGAATAGTAATCCAGCTTCTCTAAAAGGTTTATTCAAAATTCAGTGAACCTATTTCACTCAGGAACTTGGTCTGTTGTGTTATCTCTTAACGCTTGCTACACTTAAATGGCACTAAAGGACCTCAAAGAACAGAGTTCATAAAACACCCTCAATCCTTAAAATAAAAACTTAATATTCAAAGAAGCTGAATTTCTTCTGAGTACACCCAAGTTCCTGAGATAATATCACATAGATTATATACTTGTGTCTTTCCAAAGCCTTAAAGTTCCAGTCCTGGTCTTCCTGGGGGATGCCAACCAACCATAACTTTAACCTCAGGTTATGTGGCTGCTACATAGGTGGTTTTATACATTAAGTCTAACACACTAATGGATTTTCATAACTTTTAACATCTAATTGCTCTTTTACTCCCCTGAAAATTGCAATCCAGAAATACCAAAGATTACATATATGCATACATCTTAAACACAAGGTCTTAGAACTACATCTAGGCATTACAGCCAGACATCAAAGACAGGAAAATATGCCTGCTATAAGGAACCTACTCTGATTCTTGAATATCAGCACAGATTTTCTCTCCAGAGTTCACCAGGAGGGTTGGTATTTGCTCAGTGAGGATGTGACAATTTTGCCCGTGTTCATGATATGACCTTGAGCGCGGATTAAAGCACCCATTAGGTATGGGAAGTAATACAGTCTCTTCTGTAGCTCAGTATGAAAGGTCTCCTAGTATGAGCTGACAATTGTACCAAATTACATATAATTGTTCCAGATGAATTTGCAGTGAAGGCTAGAGTTTTCTAGCCTCAGTTTTCAACTGACACGACAAGTTTGTGTTGGCTTGTGTTCAGTATTTTTCTCACAAAACTACAAATGCTTTGGAGCCTGTTTTTGTCCCCCATTTTTGAAATAGTTGAATCCCAAACCAGAAACTTCCACACAGCAAATGGAATCAGTTTTATGCTTCTTGCTTTTTCCCTCCCATTTGGGACATCCAATGGGAGAAGTCTTTGTGATATGCTGTGAAATCACTCTATCACCTATCTTGTGGAGGTCCTTGAGTCTCTGAGGGAAACTCCTAGGGCAATGCCTTGGCAGAATCTGCCTTAGGCTTCAGGAATGCCGCATCATTTAGGGTGAGGGAAAAGGTTCCCCCAAGGGTATTCTGCAGCACTATGTTAATCTACCCCAGTTTTGCTTTTCCCATTGGCCCACCTCTATTGTTCATATATGTCCCCAGTTCAAGAAGGTTTCTCCTTTCCATGTTTCCCTATTGGTTGTGGTATTGCTGATGGTCTGGCCTTTAGTCCCCTATAGGTCACTGCCCTTTGCCCTGCCCTCACACTGCCCCTATGCCCTCAGACCATTACTTCCTGACCCCATACTTAACCCTGGACATTCCTTTGGTCTGGGTCTTTCTATCCCTGGACCCTTTGGTGTGAGTCTGCAAAATAAACTTTGCTGGAATTCTACACAGGAGACCCTTCCTGTCTTTCTTTGCTGACTTATCTGTGGTGTGTGTGAGTGAGGAGTGGAGTGACTGCCTGTGTACCCACCCAAACGGCTTCTTGAGCAGAAATGCTTTTTGGGGAGAGGTAGCAGCAACCATCATCCATTTACACTCTGCTATACTATCTAGTGTAATATTAATTGTTACAGGCCTCTAAAATTGGTTGGAAGAAGAAGGAAAACCAAAATAACCTATTACTTAACAATAACTACAATATTGTGTTTCTTTTTTCCCATTATCTTCATGACAACAGTATCTATTATTTAGGTAATAGATAAATTTTTAAATAGGAAAGAATTCTGACAAAAAATTTCAACCTGATTTTTAATTCTTATTTTATTTTTGCTTCACTTATGATAAAAACTATATCATAGAAAATAGAACTTAAGGATTATTCAGCTATGTTACTGGCAGAAAAGCAAAAAGATCCTAAACAGCAAAACTTCAGGTAAAAGGTTGTTCATATCTAAAATGTTATTTTCCATTACCCACTTGGCCTTCTGATGGTATGTTTCTCCTTGTCTCCTTTGTTTTCTGGGGTAGTTCCCCAAGTCTGCATGGTTAGCTACTACTTTTGACTCTGTGTCATACCATTGTCACATTTGCATTTTGGAAAACTAGCAGTGTTGGTAAGTTTCTGGGAAGTTGTTTGATAAAACAATCAGATTATGGAGGGGTGTGTAGTGGTTTCAGATTTGCTGAATTGGTTTTGTTAAATGCAGTGTAGTGGTCTATCTTCCTACTATGGAATAGGATTAGAAGAAAGGCAAAACAGGCTTAACTTAAAGATAGAAACAGTTACATTTATTAACACACACTAAAGAGAGAAGAAAAAAAAAACCCCATGGAACCCTTTTAAAAGCACTCCCCTCCCCCCCACCAACAGTTCATTTTCCCACATACATCGTAAAGAGACAAAACCTGTAATTTTCAGTCAGTTTCACCATTT
>WBMY01005999.1:0-35108 GCA_013397315.1 Donacobius atricapilla | reverse complement strand
TAACATTTCCTGCCTGGGCCTGCAGATGGCCATGTGGTCTCTGCCTCGGCATCTCCGAAAGCCTCAAATCCACGAGGTGCAGAAAAGCTCAGAAACGGCACCCGGATCTTCTCTCCCCTCCACCCCTCGGTCTCATGGGGTGGGTTTGGCCCAGCCTGGGCTCGGTGCTGCTCTCCGGGGACCCAGGGGCTGGGGGGGTTCATCTCCCTCGGCCCGGCCAGCAGCGTGGGGCAGGCCGTAGGATGGGCTGGATGTCAGCAGCCGTGGCTCCCCTTTCTCTGCCGGCATCAGCCGGGCTCAGGGCCTGGCTCGGCTCCAGCCAGGGCCAGCCCCGGCACAGCCGCCCCAGCCCGACCCCGGGGGCGGTGGGGCCTGAGCCGGGCCCTGCTGCTGCGCCCACCTCGATGTTAGCTCATGGCAAGCCCGCAGCTAAAAAGAGCCTTGCCCACACACCCATCTGCATTTAAGCTGTGCGTCCCAGGGGTGTACTCTTGTATCCAATTGGCCAACCTGGCTGTCAGTTTTAAAGCAGATTACTAATTGGTTTTTACCATTCATTCCAAACCAATGCAGGGTGCCTAGCTCTTACTGAGATAATGCAAAAGAAATGACCAAGTATCCCAAAAACAGTGAGGTTATGAAAAAGACAGCAAGGAGTACAAGGCTGGGTGAGAAAATGTTAATCAGATCTTTAATGGAAATATCAGTCTGTGTAAGAAAGGACTAACACATCCTCTACTCTGAGGGACTGAACAGTGATGACAAGGTAGGAGGAGGGTTATCACTGGTGCAGACGTATAAAATACATAGATTAACACAGAATTTCCCCAGACCTCCTGAGTCTTACTCTAACTACTGGAAGAATTTGCACTGCTTTGCTGTGGGCTCATGTTTTGGTGCCAGGATCCGATACTTGTGTTCTGATGGCAAAGTCAAGTAAAAGGGCTCCCTCTCTGCCCAGGCACCAGATATTTCCCTCTCTCTCCATTTGCCCCGGAAAACAGCACAGACAATGTCACTTCCTATTACAGAAGCATGGAAGCTCAGGTCCATTAGGAGTGAGAGGCATGTTTGAGGCTCTGTGGAATGCAGGCAAACATTTTGTACTGCCTTCAGCACCTGTACCTCAGCCCTGGGAGAAAAATAGCAGTGCTTTTTTTTTATTTAGAGAGTGCCTGGTCAGCATTCTACTGACTTCTTGCATAAATTCCATGCCTTTCTTCACTTGGCAAGGGCACAAAGCTCCTGCTCATAGATTGTCTCAGCATAATGTTTAAACCAAACTCTAAAACTGAACCCTTAAACTGCATAAACTCTGGGGCACATACTACTCTTTGTCCATGTTAGTGGTAGGAATAATAGTGATACTAAATCAGAAGCAGTTCTGTAAACCTTTCCTCCTAACACATCTTTTTTTCCTGAATTCTGAAGATGAAAACTGGAACTTCAAACACTATCCATCATCATAATCTAGTTCTTATTTTTAAAGAAAAAAATAAGATGGCTAATACTTCTCAGTGCAAAAAAGACTAAATCTGAATGCAAAGTTTAGTTTGCAGAGAACAGTACACAGGTGTCTGATCTTGACAAACACTAGCACTCTGAGCCACACAGACTATCAGCAGCTGATCACCTGAAAATAGACTGTAAATGAACCAAGACCTGGCTGGTGAAAAACCAAAAACTGCAAAACAAAACCAAAATAAAGAAAAGAAAGGTTATGATTTTTAAAATACAAACTAAAATATTTTGATAACATGAAGATACTTATGTTCTTCTTGTGAATTAAAAAGAATTAAAGGAGACAAAAAGCAGAACACAATAAAAAAACTTATTTCAGCAACCATACAGGTAACTCCAGTGTAACCTGCTAATACTTTGAATAATATATGTTATGTTTGCAGTATTTACTATGGAAGTTTTAGAGACAATTCATAATTACACATTTATATGAACTTCTATGCTAGCTTCCTGGGCTTTCTCCTCAAGCCTATTCAGCTACAAAAACGACTGAAAATTACAAGGGTGGTCAACTGAAAATTGCAACGACAGAAGGGTTCTTTTATATAGGAAACTACAGAATTGTCCTGATGACAGCAAAAGGCTGGAAACTTTGCTTACCTCCTGTCCATCTCCCATCCCCTTGCTAATCCTTAAAGATGAAACTGGCAAACCTTGTTCTTATGTCACTTCAGGTACTACTGAATCCAAACAGTGTCACTGAGCACCTTATTTCTAAAATGCATCTGTCTTGAAGTCCAAGGAGTATATGAGACAAAAACAAATAGTGTTATATCAATGACTATGTTTTCTGCAGCAAAACTGCTCATAGTCAGAAGTAACTTGTGAATTGTTTAACAATATCCAGAGAACTACAGTTGTGCCAGGTATCACAGAATCACAGACCACTACGGTTGTGTGGGACTGAGCCGCTGTGCCACGCCAGGATGCTTCACCCACACGGCACCCTATGGCTGTGCAGGATTGAACCACCATGCTGCGCTGGGATGCTCACCTGTAGAGCACTCTGTAGCCATTAGAGACTGCTTTGTCACCCCGTGCCAGACTGTAAAGATTGCAGGACGTCCCCCAGCCAAGCCCAGCTGCCCCAAAGCAGAACCTGACAGTGGAAGAGCCATGCCTGGTTCTGGAGCCGATTTGTGGATGGATGCAATGGAGAAACAAATTATAAACATTGAGGTCAGAAACCAAATAATTTTTCAACTGGCCAAGGGCAATGCTAATGAGGACTGTCAAAAAGTCTTAGAACTATTGTCAAATGAGAACCCATCCTCAGATGAGATGATNCTCAGAAATGTTGAGCCCACATGTAGCCAGTGAGGAAAAAACAATGATTTCTGTGGACATCAGAACACAGTGGGTACCTCNATGCACCAAGGTTGGATCCAATGCCCACAACATGTCCTTTTTAGCAGACTCCATAGCAGCAGCTGCAAAAGTGACAACCCTGTGCTACAGATGTGGACAATCAGGCCACCTAAAAGCCAACTGTCCCTGTAAATCTACGCTACCTGTGACAATTGATGGACAAAAGAATACAACCTGTAGCTGTCACAGTAGGACATGAAAATAGATTGACTCCATATAGTTGTCAGAAGAGAAAGAAGGCTTTATTTACAATTTCAACTGTTTCTTTTTTAACATGCTGTGCTAAAAAGGTATATTATTGGTCCATTGGACTGACACTTCTCTCCATTGGTTAAGTAATAGGAAACAACACCTGGAGACAGTTGCCATGGGAAAGGGAACACTGTTTACTTAACCTGTTTTGAGAAATGGAGAGAGATGTTTTGAAGAGAGAAAACTGTTGGCAACTTTCCCTTGCGAAAGGAGCCAGCAATAGTTAGCAAGCTATAATTCAGACTCAGAAATGTTGAGCCCACATGTAGCCAGTGAGGAAAAAACAATGATTTCTGTGGACATCAGAACACAGTGGGTACCTCCCAGGTGTGTCCATCCTGCCCTACATCATGCTCAGGACCAGAGACAATATCCTCATGATGATCCTGTAGCAGATGTCAAGAAGCAGTGACTTAAACAGCTTGCACATATGCCACACTGAGAACTGGAATTTCTGAGATGACAAATCTATTTAAGGACTTTATCTATATATGGACATGAAGGTTTTATACATATTTAAATACGAGGACTTCACTTAAGAAGATTTTAAGACAGACTGGGGTTTTTTTTGTTGTTGGTTGTTTTTTTCCACAGTTTTGAGAGTTGAAATGTTTCCTGTTTTTTAGCGTTAAGTTGTCAGTTTGTAACCTTTAAGCTATAAGCCTGGCAAGACAATTTGCTAACTTGCATTGTTAGCAGTCCTGCCTGAGGCTCCCTAGAGTGAATGTTACAATTTCAAAGGTATATGGAATATCTCACTAACTGAAAAGGCGCTGAGCCTGTCAAATTTAGTTGNAGCAATAGTTAGCAAGCTATAATTCAGACTCAGAAATGTTGAGCCCACATGTAGCCAGTGAGGAAAAAACAATGATTTCTGTGGACATCAGAACACAGTGGGTACCTCCCAGGTGTGTCCATCCTGCCCTACATCATGCTCAGGACCAGAGACAATATCCTCATGATGATCCTGTAGCAGATGTCAAGAAGCAGTGACTTAAACAGCTTGCACATATGCCACACTGAGAACTGGAATTTCTGAGATGACAAATCTATTTAAGGACTTTATCTATATATGGACATGAAGGTTTTATACATATTTAAATACGAGGACTTCACTTAAGAAGATTTTAAGACAGACTGGGGTTTTTTTTGTTGTTGGTTGTTTTTTTCCACAGTTTTGAGAGTTGAAATGTTTCCTGTTTTTTAGCGTTAAGTTGTCAGTTTGTAACCTTTAAGCTATAAGCCTGGCAAGACAATTTGCTAACTTGCATTGTTAGCAGTCCTGCCTGAGGCTCCCTAGAGTGAATGTTACAATTTCAAAGGTATATGGAATATCTCACTAACTGAAAAGGCGCTGAGCCTGTCAAATTTAGTTGAAGGTCTCATTCAAGCTTTTCAAGGCCTAGGTAGAGGTTTTTACGCAATGCTGTGTCTGTCTTGTCTGCAAGGGCCCTGCAGAGGAGGACAGACACTGTTTTTATATTTAAAAACAAAAAGGAGGAAATGTGATGGCCTACAGTAGCTGGCCTGTAGGCCTCACAGTTATAAATAATTCCAACTTTATAACTGAAATGTGACTGATTATATAATTATCTTAATCATGTAACTCGACCAGTAAGGCCCGTTGGAGAGCAGGCCCAAGCCGTTGGAGGTTCCTGCCTCCTACACGTCATTGCAGCTAGCGCTAACTCGCAAAGACCTAAATTCCTTTAATATTACTATTTCCTCGTCTTGACTAACCAGCTCAAAAATCTTCCTATATGAGTGCAAATTCCTGTCAATATCCAATTTGGAAAGAATTTTTTAAATGGGTTTTTTGGTTCATTTTAATTTTTTTTTTAAGATCATGTTCAACTTTGCTTTTATTTCACTCCTTCTTGTTTGAAGATCTTGAGAATTGAGAATTAAGAATTAGCACATTTATTAAAAACATCAGGTTCTCTTTCATATTTCTAGGAGTTTTTCTTCAATTCTCAGACATAGAGAGAAATTTGATGATAGAAGCAATCCAGTGAAATATTTTGTAACAATCTAAACTGAATATAAAATGAAAAAAGAGTTTAAAATATGCACATTATGACCACATCCTAGATGAAAATACAGGCATTAGTGGAAGTTATAATCATGTCATTAAAGTCAATATAGCAATTATATGTGAAACTGAATGAGTATAGAACAATTTTTGTAATGTACCATGCAAATTTTATCTTAGTAGTAAAAAAAGAAAACTCAGTTTACAGATAGATTCAAATATATATGTACATTCAAAAATCACTGATACATTTACTTACTAGTAGCACTAATTTTCTCTACACCTTTCCCATATGCATGTTTCTAAGTTCTGTATATGAATTCTATTAAAATTGTTGTTAATCAGATGAGAGAAAAATCCTACCCCATTTGATGTGAGAAGGAAAGCAAAACACAAATTAATATTCCCCAGGTGACTGAATTGCCTGTGCTTGGGCTATCCCACAGAACAGGGAACCATGGATGGTTTCTGCTTTCTTACATGTATCAAGTAACAACTGAACCTTAATTGAGTGCTTTAGTATTGGTTATCTTATGTGATAAGTACCATGAACTTAGCTGCAGGATCTGAATGTAGATAACAAAAGGATAAAAAAATGTAGTTGAAGTGAGAGATGTATAGAAATTTTTGGCTTATTCCTGATTCATGAAAAAAGGTACATAATATTTAATGTTAACCCCAATTGCTTCGTGCTGTGATGCACGCAATTGTAAAGTTGAGCTATAAGATGCTTACCTTCAAAAACTACAGATCACACAAATAAATATTCCTACACAACTAGCTGTGCTAGACATGTAGACATACAGAAAGCTTTGATGCTTTCCTATGAAGCATGCTTTATCAATCACAACCACCTTGGGTAAAGTGATATAATACCTAAGGTTTTGTTCAAAGATCAAACCAAACATACTCCTTCAAAAATGCTAAACAATTTGTTCATGCTTCATTACTTTGACACTCTTCTACAGTTCCTAGTTTTGTTTACAGTTAGAGGCAAACCCCCCTGAAATTACAGAACAGCTATGGAAAAAGTGATATCCGTTTGCTGCTGCAAAATATGCTGACATATGTACGAGACAGAAGTATTGCTGTATAGACTGTCCAGACAGATATTATAAATGTGTTTAAACTCTCCTAGACTCCTGAAAATGCTTTGGTGCTACATATAGAGCCAGGTAAGAGTCTGTGAAAAGTATAGTTGCCATCACATACTTGTTTAATCAAAAGTTAGTTGTTTGCCTGGATAACAATGCCTTTGAGAAAGGCATCTGAGAATTTGGCTGCTTAACCAAGCTAAACCCAATAACAAAACATTCGTAGTTTGTTCATCACAAGGGAATATCAACAGAGGCAGAATTAAAGAATGGTTGAAGTTGGGAGTGACTTCCTGAGATGACTTAGTGCAGCCTTGCAGTCTCTGAGCAAGCAGGGTCAACAGCAGGTTTGCGTGGTTGGGTTTGGGAATCTTCATAGATGGAGGAGACTTCACAGCCTGTCTGGGCAGACTGTGCCAGAGTTCAACTATCTTCATGGGAAAGAAATGTTTATCTCTGTTCAGATGGAGTTTCATGTTTTTCAGTTGTGGCCATGTGTTACCATCCTGCCATTCATTGTACTAGATCCAACCAAGTAGTTACATATCTTTTTTGCACTTATGGCTGCAGAAACAGATCCAGCACACTGATGTGTCTCACCAGAGCAGAGTACAAGGATCATCTCCATTGCACTGCTGGCAACATTCCACTTTATACTGACCAGAAGGCTGTTGGTCTCTTGAAACTGCATAGATTGATTAAAAATGTAGGAAAAAACCACACCACTCTTTACCCATAGCATTAAATGACTTCTCAAAATAAAAGTTGTCTTAAATTTTATTACTTATTTATCCTGCTAAAATGAAAAGCTCCTCTTCCCTGATGCTGTGAAATCAGTCAGAAAAAGAGTAGGCTAAGTTATTAGTTTTTTTGATGGGTTTAGCTGTCAGATTGAAGCCTGCAGAGATACTTTTATTTCAATTGTTTAGTTTCTGGATGTTTTTCTGAAAAATTCTTGGTGAAATTTCTGAAAAATAAAACTTCAATGATTTAAAACAGTCAGTCAATCCAAGCACTGCAACAAAAATAAACAGACCCATAATGTTCCTTTCAGCAACAAACTGATTTCTTCTCTATAGATGCTGTTATTGTAGACTGATGGACATATTTATTCACGGGTAGTTTGATCTCAGACCAAATTTTTAGGGTTGGCAGAGCAACTCAATACTGGACATTACATTTGTGCACCAAGTGGAAAGCAAACAGTGAGAATTTCACACCACAGCAACAGTGACAACTTTCCTGCATTTCTGTGTTTGCTAACTTTGCCAACTAATGGGGCAAATTTCTTTGAGAGTAAAATCACTGTGATATATTTTGTAGCTCTGAACAGGCAGCTCATCACCCCAGAACAAATGTTAGAATCAATGAAGAGGAGGTTCAGGAGGGACTCTATTACTCTCTATAGCACTCTACAACTACCTGAAAGGTCAGTTTTTCTGTCATTTTTCAAGTGAAAGGACAAGAGGAAATGACTTTAAATTGTACCAGGAGAGGTTCAGATCAGATATTAGAATTTTTTTTACTGAAAGAGTGGTTAGATATTGGGTTGCCCAGGGAGGTGGTGGACTCACTCTTTCTGGAAATGTTCAAGAAAAGTCTGGATGTGGTACGTGGGAATATGGTTTAAGGGTGATTATGGTGGTGCTGGTTGATGGTTGGACTTGATGTCTTAAAGGTCTCTTCCAGCCTTGATAATTCTGTGATTCTTCTGTGTAAAATCTTTTCTTTACGGTCCTTTTAAATAAATGCTCTTGCAACTTGTGTCTCATGGAGTGGTTCCTTGCCTCCAGCTCCTGAATTTACAGCAGCTGCCTAACACTTTCAAACCTTCCAGCTGTATTGCAACACAGAAGAAACTCCACAATACTGGCAAATCAGACTTCACCTAAGTATTTTTCTGGGCTACTTGCCAATGTCTAATAAAAATATAATTAGAGGTGAAACTCTCTGAAATTTGATGCTACTATACACTCTCCTTCTGTCTAGGCAACTGATATAATAAAAGTGTAATAAAATATGAAATATTTTATATTATTTTCATTTTAGTTCAACTGGTGAAGAGCTGAAGGTTCTGCTTGATACTTAGGCTACTGACACTCAGCTGCTTTAGTACAAAGCCGTACGGTTTTACTATTTAGCAGCATATTTTATATAGCTAGTGAACTGAAATGTCATTTAAAGGAAGCTGGCTTAGTCATGAACATGTTAAGCAGGACAGATACACAGGCTCTGTGATTAATTTTGCCTTTGCATTTCCTTATTCCTCCATCTAGTTTTGCTGCAAGGCCCTGTAGTGATCAGTTCAAAATGTGCCTGTAGTAAGATTTTATTTCTATTTCCCATGAAATATGTAATTGATAAAAAACAATTTCACAGCATGATTAATGTTCCAAGAGGCCTCTGGAAGTTATCTTCTCCAATGTTCCTGTTCAAATAAGGGTCATCTAGAGTTAGCTCCTCTAAGGATGGAGATGCTGTGTCCTGTCTAAGCAACCTCTGCCAGTGCTCAGTCACTCTCACAAAGAAAAAGTATTTCCTGATGCTCAGACAGAGACACCTTTATTTCAGCTTGTGCCACTGCCTCTGGGTCCTGTCGTTTGGTACCACTGGAAAGAGTATGGCTCTGTCATCTTTGTATTATTCTCTCATAAGGTATTTATATACATTGATAAAATCCCTTTGAGCTCATTTTCCTCCAGGCTGAACAGTCTTGGCTCTCTCAGCCATTTCTCACAGTAATCATTGAGTCATTTAGGTTGAAAAAAACCTTTAAAATTATTGAACCCAACCATTAATGTAACATTGCCAAATCCACCACTAAACTATGCCCCATATCTACATGACTTTCAAATACCTCCAATACAGTGACTCAAAAACTTCAATGGGCAGCCTGATCCAATGCTTCACAACACTTCCAGTGAAGAAATTTTCCCTGATATCCAGTCTAAACCTCCCTGTCACATCTTGAAGACATTTTCTCTTGTCCTGTCACTTGTTAATTGGGAGAAGAGACTAACCTCCACCTCACTACAACCTGTCAGGTAGTTTTAGAGAGAGATAAGGTCTTGTGCTCCAGACCCTTCACAATCTCTGTTGCCCTTCTCTGGCACACTTCAGCACCCCAACGTTGATCCTGCCATGAGAGGCCCAGAACTGAGCACAGGATTTGAGGTGTGGCCTCAGCAGTGCCGAGTACAGGGGGGCAATCCCTGCCCTGGTCCTGCTGGCCACACCATTGCTGATCCAGGCCAGGATGCCACTGGCCACCTTGGCCACCTGGGCACACCCTGGCTCATGTTCAGCTGCTGTCAACCAGCAACCCCAGGTCCTTTCCTCTCAAGCAGTTTTCCAGGCAGTCTGTCAACAAACCTGTAGCATCACATGAATCTCATACAGGATGAGATACATTGTGCTTCCTGTGCTCTATGTTATATATTTTCTAGATTATGTATATAGAAAGGGGTATTAGCACTTGATGTATTTTGGCAGCCTATTAGCTTTTACTACAAGACACATAAGTAGTCCAATACTCTTATTAACTACCCCGATTAGTAGCTGAAATTTAAGAACACACACAGCAGCTACTGTGATTTAACTATGCTTTTTGTCCCACTAGAGAACTGGTAAAATTGTTTCATGAGCAACCATGTGTAAAGATCCAGTTCTAACAGCTGAAGGGATATGGGGGTCATGAAATATAAACTATAGAGGAGAGAAATATGACTGAAAGCAGGTCCCTTGGTTGCTTCAAGGCTAGTGACAAAATACCTTGTTCTAAGATAAATGAAAGAACTTGCTTTCCTTTAGCTGCCAAATACCATAAAGAATCGTAATAGTCAAAAATTCCTACAGTATTTTTCACAGACTTTCTTTGCAGGCATGAAGCAGATAGTCAAAACAATTACATTACTGTTAGTCTTGAAATACTGTATAGAGCACATATATTTTCCTATTTCCCTCCCTGGTCAGTGTTCAACATTTGCAAATGTACACATCTCTTTACGTTTCCTAAAACACAATAAAGAGATAATGAATATCAATAGCATTATATTTCCATTACTATGGCTGAGACATCTCATTAATGTGCTGCCAGACTTGGATATCTGACATTAGTCCAAAACTGCACTACAGTTACTGTGCTATTATTTCATGTATGTTAGAATACATCTGTGTTGAAGTCAAATACACAACTTTTCTTGCCTCATATCTAAAGCTGATGATAGTCATGCCTGTATTGGAAGATTTTGAAGTCTTCTGGCATCAATATTAGATGGATGAAAAAATACTTTTTCAGTTTCACAAAGTCCTCCTGAGTTCCAGAAGCCAAATTATTTAACTGTGTAATAAACTTGGCAATGCAGAGTAAAGCATAATTTATGGTTTGAGCATGACTAGAAATTGCCTTTACAGTGCCATTTTTTTTGCCTGATACCACCACTACCCTGACAGGCCTGTGTTGTTGTCAGCTAAGAATGAACACTCCATTCTGAAATTCTCTCTTGAAGCCAAACTCAACTCAGGGATAAAGGTGCTAAGAAAGGTCAAACAGGAGTCTTATCAAAAAATCTTCAAACCATGCCTACTGTACAGTGATACTCTAATTTCTCATCCTTAATCTATTTTTGTGCTCTTCATGATATCTCAGGCTCAAACTATTTAGATTTAGATATTATTAGACCTCATCATGACATGTGTGTCATCTGCTTTAATACCTGTCCTTCCCATACGGCAACAGAAGGAGCAGCAAGGAGGGAGCATATGAGGAAGTAAATTTTCTTCTGCCTCCCATTTTCTACTGTGCTTATATGTATTTCTATTGCTTTCTCCAGTGAAATGCTAGAAATCTGCTATTTCCTTCTAGTCAAATGTTCTTCTTTCAGGGCTGACCTCATATTCAGCACAGCGACATTTGCTCAATAGAGAACAAAATCATAATAGTTAAGAAAAAACAAGATCATGTCGTTTTTTGCAAAGTGGCAGATAGCTCCAGTTTGTAGGTAAAAAGTGAAAACTTATGATTTTTTGTGGTGAGGAAGTGAAAGACCTTAATGAATTTGGATGCAAGAATGATTTATATTTACCACAGAACTTGCAGCATTCTGGACATTGGAGGACAATTACTGATAATCATGTAAATTTAAGATGAAAAGGTGGGAAATAATTACAGAAATGACAGACATAAACTGTTTTGCAAAGTTTCCTTTTAATTTACTGTGTATCTAATGCTACTTAACTTCTTAAAAATTTATTTCAAAGTTCTTGAGCCTGTTCAGCCATCTGAAACAGCTGACGAGCTGTTGGAAAGCAAGTCTCTCCCCTGAGTGTAGGCTCTACAAGATGAGGAAACACTGAACAGACAACGTGTGGAAAGGAAACTATTTTGATGATGGCAGTTATTAATGAAGCCTGTGACTCTCAGGCATTCAAATGCCACTATGATGGCCAGTAAGTGGTTTAGAACAGCCCAAGTGTGATGGGAGCATATTGGGCTGCTCTGGAGCTTTCTCAGGAAGAGTCCAGGGGTTAGAAATCAAGAATTGGAGAGAAAATAAAACTTTGGAGTCTCAGGAAAAAGATTCTTTCTTCAAAGATACAGCAACATTTTCCAAAGAGCTTGTCCAGATTGTATTTTCCTTCTAAATTTTCATAATAACTGCAGCCCTAAATTTACTACATGCCTACAGGAGCAAAATTTTCCCATTCTGTCTTCTCCTTCATGCTTTCAGTACTATAGCTAGCCCTTTTCTTAGTTACCAAGGGAATGCTAAAACACAAAATAAGGGAAAGAAGGTAATCAAAATCAAGAGCTTGGACAAATGATCAAGCTGTTGGTCTTACACTACAACCTACAGTATAAGAGAAAAACACACAAAAGGAAAAAATGAGTTAAGACATCCTGAATTCCTTCCTCCACTGATGTTGTGAAAAATTTTTAGCACATTATACTGTATGGTTGGGTTGAACTTGGCTATTAAAATATAGGGTTAGGAAATTTATAGTTGCCATAAAATTTAATGGCAAAATGAGTCTCAGGAATAAAATGCACAGGCTACACCATTGTGAATAAGCATAAAACTAAACATGTGTAAGAGTAGGGGGTACTTTACAAAGGAGTGCCTCACAGCATGAGCAAGCAATTACTTCTCATGCAATAAGCATGCTTACATAACAAATATAACATAGATGTCTAGCCAGAGATTACTGCTTTAGCCTTAGAACTAACAAAAAAAATTGAAAAAAACCCCAGTTACATCAATTTGTAATTGTTCCCTTTAATCTTTAACTCCACTGTAACTCCAAGTTGCCAGCTTACTGTGATGTCTTGATATATAAATCTTACAATTTTTTCTTGATTTCTAAGTTGATATGTGTGTCAGTTCCATTTTACAAAACACCTAGCTGAGTAAAAATCCATTATTTTCAGCCTTGAGGTTCAAGAACTCCAGCCTCAGTTTAGGCTTCAAAGTGTCATAAACAAATTACCAGTGAATCAGATATATATTCATTTAGGCTGAATTGCAATTTACAGGGGTTTTTAGAATAGCCTATGCCAAAATGAAATTACTAAATATAAAAGATGCACAGGTTTGTAGATTTCTTTGTACATAAAGTTAGATCTCTTATTCCACAACCAGTTTGAGATATGAAGCCACATTGATACTATTTTGGGTTTATTTACACAAAATTCAGCACTGACTGCTTCATGGAAGGAACAGATCAGAAAATTATATTATATTGACACTTGACTGTTACTTGACTCCAAAGTTTCCAAAAGGACACTTTTTTATACTATTCTGTGGTAAATTGCCAAAATATTAGAGGCTGTTAACTTCTAAGAGTTATTCCAAGCCTTTTAGTTTTTTAGTTAGGATGACAAAGAGTAGAGTTACAAGCATATGAACACAAAGGTGGGGAAGAGTTTTGATAACGAATTCCACATTCAACTCTGAAGAGCAACATAAAATTTTTTTAAAAAAAAACCTGGTTCAAGAAGATGGCATAAACAACAGGATATCCTTCCCATATTTTATATACTCTTGCTCAGAAAAGAACTGATCATTTCTCATCACCCTAATCAAAAAAGAACTGCATTTTTCAAATTCTTGATACCACTAGCTTCTGTTTTCAAGCAGATTCACATCTTTTCTCCTTCAGCTAGGTGGAAACCAGAGGATTCTTTGTTAGTACGTTAAGCATAGATTATTTATAGGAGCAGCATGAGTGTATATTCTCTGCAAGCACAGGGCTGAGAAGCCTCACACTGGAATTCTCTTCCCTCTTCATCTGTGTGCAACCTTTGGTAAATCACTCATTTCACTTTGTCTCAGTATTCACCTTAATGTAAAGTACCACAGAACTCTCTCTTGAACAGGGCATTGCAAAGTGTCAAATCCTTTGTCAGTCAATACTATAAAAATGCCAGTGAAGAAAACTTTTACGAAGCATTTTGGAAAATTGCTACACTAGGAATATGCAGAAGTAGTTTAAAAAACCCAGAAAGATGGTGTCTGACTGGACATTACAATTATTTGAATCAAACACATTAAAAGGACTGCAAATTCAAGTTTACATCTGAAACCCAATGAAACAAAACAAACCAGCCCCAAATATAGCTTATTTTGACTTATGAGTTGCATTTTCTAATGAGAACACTCTGCTCTCCTTTAAAAGACCTTAGAAATGACTTCCAGAAGCGTCAAAAGGAAATATAATGTCCATTTTTGCATAGGGGCTGCTTTTTGCACATTTATCTGGGAGTAAATCAGTCATTACCTACCCACAGGAAGAAAATTTGAAGTTTTATCTTAGTGGAAGATGCTCCCTGAAGATTTTTTAAACAGACTTCACAAAACTGAAAAAAAATCGAAGGCTCTTAGACACTATTACCCTGAGACTTTTTGTGTCTTAAAAGACATTCTAGGGAATAATATCAAGTGATAAAAGAACATTAAGGCATTGAATACCTTTACCTGTTCTTGGAGAAGTTTCAGTTCAAGAAGGGGCACAATTTTTTTATCCACATTTGCAATTTGAATACTCATTTTTGGTGTTAACTGCTTAAGTACTTTGCTGAATTGCTTTGACAAAATTCTGGCTATAGCTTTTAATAATTCCAGTAATTTTCTTGGTTTCCAAATACAAGAAGTAGCATCCAGAAGAGATCTAAGTCTAAGAAATGTCTCTGCCACTTGCAGAGGAGTTCCCTGAGTCACACAGAGCAGGTGAAAATAGAATGAGGTAAATATATAGTTGCATTGAACAATGAAAGACTAAGGAAAAGTTGAAATTATCTCAGTGGCGTTTCCTAATTTGGTTTGTGGTAAAAATTCATCTCATTTCAATTTCTGAGAAAGGTTTTAATGGCCTGAGTTTTGAAAGAAGCCCAACTCAAGTTTTCAAAACCTTGTCTATAACCTTACTCATTGAGATGGTGTATACAGCTTACTACCCTTTGAAGCTGACTAGCTCTACAGAGAAAGAGGTTTGTTCAATAATTACGCACACAGTATTGTAACAATTACAGAATTTTTCAATCAGCAACTCTAATCACCATTTTAACCACAACTCCTAATTTTGAAACTGGCTACCACTCTAATTAATTCATGCCAGTGCACTCACAGTTCTGCTTGCCATGCCCTGTTCCATCACAGAATGTTTGCCTTTACCCATACCTATTAGTGTTGAACATGCTAACACAGTGCTGGGAAAACAGCCAGCCCCTATCCCCATAGTATGCTATGATATTATTTAGCTAGTTTCATTTGACTACCATTTCCTATATAGAATGGGCAGCTAGATGATCCTGTTTTACACATACTTTCCCAATAAATCAAATGCTATATAGTCCTCATAAACTTAGTGCCCTGTACACTAAAGTATAGGTTCATCAGAGTGAGAATGATTCCAGAGGACAGACTGAACACATAACACTCTGTAAAGATAATGCATCCCTGGACTCTCTCCTAATATAGTCAATGAACACTGCAGTCATTCACTCTGATAACTGCAGAAATCTTGTCTTAGGGAAGACCGCATTGCCTTTTTCTCTCTGCTTCTGCTCAGGCCACTCTCTCAAACAAAGGAAAAATGAATTTCCAGTGGTGCCAAGACATGAATAGAGGTATTGTTCTCACAGGGGCCTGAATACCTCTGAAATATATCAGAGAATTAGCTTCTCATTTTTTCTGCTTCCTCTGTAAAGTGTTTTGAAATGACTAATACCTTACCCAGAAGCGGCCTCTTATATCTCATGCAGACTAATTCCCTAGGGCTCCCATTATGTTGGCAACCTAAAATGATCAGTTAACAGAGCATGTTAGAATCAGCGAGGTTGTGAATAAAGCACTGAGAGAAGAGAAAGCAGAGTTCTGTGGCTTGTCTCCCTTCTCTTTTAGTAGCTTGTCAAACACAATTATGCTCCTGTCATCTGCACCTACAAGACAGGATTTTGGTTATGATATCTTGTCTGGCATGTAGCTGCTGTTGACAGGTCTCTGTGACCCTGTTCCAAGCAATCTGACTCTGCAGATGACAGGACGCTGGCCTAGATGCAAGAATGGACCTACCTAGATAAGAAAAGACCTTACCAAGGAGAGAGGATAGAATGTTGGAGAAAGCCAGATCACCTTGTGTCCAATTGGTTCTTGACTTGTTACATTGCATGTGAACTGCCTAGAAGACTACTTCTCAAAAGGCATATCTCAGGGCACCAGGATAGACAAGCTTATGCTAACTACACTCTCCTACCCAGGTAAGCAGCTCTGTGAAACACACGCAAGGTGTCAGGACACTGATTGGCCTTCCCAGGAGCATGAGTGGGTCATAGCACCAAAGCTACAAACATGATGTATGTTTCTCAGGCAGGGTGAAAGAAAAGATACTAAATTAACAAGGAGCTGTCATTATTCAAAGAAAATTGTCCATCTGTCTCTTAGTCTTCCTCACCTTTAAGGCAGAAAAAAAGAAGACTGAAAAAATGTACCAAAATCTTGAAATGCTTTCTGAAAAAGAAGAAAAGTAGATTATTGCATCTACACTGAAACAATGCTGTTTATGTAATATTATTTCCCTAATGCACTGCTGTAACTGCCACTCTTTTTTTAATTAAACAAAACACTCATTCAGATGTGCTAGAGTACTCCAATGCCTTGAGAAAAGTATTTTCAGCCTTGAACATTTGTTTTTACGGTTGGAGGTCAAATTTGGTTTTTTAGCAGGAACCTCTTTGGGATTAAAGAGATTGAGATTTAGCAAGTGATTCACTTAGGCACAGATGAACCTTGATTTTAAAATCCCTTCATGTGCCCTTTGCTTTTACTGATGGCATGTGCATTTCTAGTAAGATGCTGCAATACAGCAGGATGAGTTTTAACTTACTTTACAAACCTAAGCATTTGAGGCCTCTAAGGATCAACGACAGTGAAGAGCTGCCTTCCAGAGGATGCACTTGAAACTTTGTTCAGTGATGTGTTCAGTTTACAGCATACCATAAACAAAATCCTTCAGGAATCCTTTAGACCTAGAATTACCCCCAAGGTGATGAAAACATTCCTGATGGAAGACTTGCATAGGAGCTACACTCAAATTTCTTACAGCTCACCTGAGGAAAACATGCAAAACACTGGGAAACAGCTGTGACATCAGATACCATCAATTCACAGTGGATGAGAACAGAAGCACGTTCTGAGCTAATGTTCCAAGTTCATCAGAGTTAGAGAGCTCTCCCTAGAGAATTCATTGGCAGTAACTCATGGCAATTACTCAACCACATAAAGTAGAGGGTCAGATTTTCTTTGGCAAGTTCCTTATGCAAGAGTATAACATACCAATAATAAATATTAGAGAGAGGCACATGATGGCACAGCACTTATGGATTTGGAAAAGCCCACAAAAACTCCCAAATGTCAAATCATGAGCTGATTGTTCAGGTGATCCCAAAGAAACAACAATCAAACCATTATGTGTTGCTGTCATCTGTTCTTAACAATATATATTATATAGGAAAATAATTCAGGCATAGTTTAGAATTTATCTAATAAGAAGGAGTGAGATTATCCTGCATATTGTTTTGTTTCTAATTTCAAATTTAATACATTACTCAATAGACTTGACATAGAAGAATTCCAAGCCTTTCTTAACAGACCTTTAAATAATATTTTAATATGAAAATTTTGAAATTCTAGAAGTAGTTTAGGTTGACTCAATCCACATATTAGTATAATTGCAAGGGTAAATCTCAGATTGCAGTAAAAAGGAGGAAAATGTTTCTGTGGCCATTTTGAAATATTATAGCACCTTTGACCATGGGAACCTGACATCCTTAGCATTCTCATGATAAAACATAATAAATATTAATATAATTAGGGTACTCAGGAGTCTGATTAACACTCATCATAAATTAAGTAGGCAAACACATGTAATTGAATCACAAACCCTATGTCAAGGGGAAAGACTCATCAGAGTCCCGTTATCCTGTGTCCTTGAAACTGCCCAATACAGAGGCATGGAAAACCTGAAAGAGGAAAACATATGAGCATGAGTCTTGGAAGGGAGAGGACAGAGCTTCCAGTCACTTAAAGGAAGATGTAAACTATAGAAAGAAACTGGAAACAAAGGAGGAGAGATTAAGGTGGCTAAAATTAGAGATCTAAAAATCAGGAAATAGGTAGGTATCTATATCCATCACAGAGGGGATGATGCTTGCTGTGAAAAAATTAGTCATTTGGAAGATATTGATAACTGACATCAAAAAGTCTTTTTGTTTACAAACAAAACTAGCCTGCATTACAGAGAGTTGTATTAGCCCTCTTTATCCCTGGTTACAGGAATGGGCACAAAACCTGTATTTGGCAAATAAAGCATCTGAAAATCTATCTATAGAAGTTTCTCTCTAACACAATTGACCATGAAGCAAGTTCTTATCAGGCCTTAAATACTGGTGGACTGCAAACATAGAGGAATCATCTGATAAACAAAGTTTATGTGTGTTCAAGCATCCTTTTGTCTTTATAGACTGGAACTATTACTCTGGTCTTAACACAGTCTTCACTGTGATCCACACACTGGCCCCAAGGAAGCATGAGTATTCTCCAGTAGTTTTCCATCTTTCCACACCCTGTATGGTCCAACAATCTTAAATATGCCTGATTAGTATTGAAACATTATTCCCCAGTGTCAGTACCTCTGTTCCTTAGAATCTTATTTCTCTTGTCCAAACTGGATTTGAAAGACTATACAGGGAATTGCAAAATGAGTTGTTCAGATGGTCTGACCTCTCAGACCTGTAGTTGCCCTTTAACATGAATGCAATAAAGAAAACATTTGACATCAATATTCTTTAAAGTAATGTATCTAAAAAAATGCTGCCACTTGGATTATACAAAATGAAGAATATGCTAAAATAGGATGGTAGTCACAGGAAAAAATCTCAGCCACAAATATGGTAACTATTTGATTAGGGCATCACCTCATAGATTTTGATATATCACGTATTATTTTTATTTTTGAAGTACTTTCCTAATCCTTAGTAAAGTTTTTTGTTAAATATCACAATGTAAATACATAACATCCAGATGGGTTTGACAGATGTACAACTGTCTTATAATAAGTACATAAAGTTATGTAAGTTTTTGTGTATAAGCAAATGTCCTTAAACTGAGGATTCTATGCTCAAAATACAACTTCAAAAAGTGTAAGACAACAAAGGGGACTCCTTAATGTTGCAAATGACACAATTACTCTGCTGGTTACCATGCTGCATTGAGTTCCAGAATAAAGTCCTTGCCTTTTCAGAGGCACACCTGATTAAGAAAGCATGGTGATATACTACAACTTTCACTTATTTCCCATACCCACTTTAAAAGCTTAATACAAAGTAATATAGACTAACAATATGCTATTAACATTGTGCAGATGTTGATAATCCAGAGCTACTATTGGAAAAAAATGCTTTCAAATTTATGTAAAATAGTTATAAACCTATCTTCTCCTTTTTGCCTCATGCACGACATCAGTGAAACACAGTTCTGATACTGAGGGAAAGAAGAAAAAGTGGGACAACAGTGGGTGTAACATTCAGCGCATGTAAGGCCTTCAAAACTGATGTCAGGAGGGAAAAAATTAATGAAGTTGAAAATTCATGTTAGCTTTATACCAGATCATAAAACTGAAAAGATTTTTTTTTCTTTTAAAACACTAATTCAGCTGTATGAATATAGGAAAATATGAGTAAATTGGTAAATTAAACAATTTTTCAAACAGCATGTAAGGCTGACAGGAGAAGTGTTATAAATTTCTTCCAAAATGAATGCAACCAATATAACTAATCCCTTCAGCTCTTTAAAATAGAATTTACTTCAGAAAAAATAAATATAGCAGTAAATCCTTTATCTTATTGTCTGTCAGTTCAAGGCATTTTTCTCTTCTTTNATAAGTGCAATTAATTTGATAATAATTTCCAGCTCACTTAGACAATTCATAATGGTTACTCTCTAGAGATTAGGTGGGCTAAAATTACTAAGAAGTAGGGATATGCATTACCACATTTCCTTGCCATTTTGTAAGGTGTTACAGGCAAATTGCATCACAACTTGTGATCTCTCTCTCCTCTTAATGCCTTTTTTCCTTCTCCATTCACTGCTAGTTTGACAGCAGCCCTAGTTACAGCCTGATCTTCACCCATTTTTTCTTCTTTTAAAATATTCAGAGCTGGAAAAAGTTCAGGATTGGTGACTCAGTTATCTTGATATTGGATCTCTGTGTATCCTTCAATCCTAAAACATAATTCTCAGATAATATTTTTTACCAACACACTATGCCAACTCTTTCTTGACTACTTCAATAGCTTTTGCTTCTGCATCTACTGAGTGTCTTGGTAAGTTTTCATTTATCATGGTAGTGTATTACAAGAGTTCTTAGTATGCTCCAGGTGAATGTTTTCAACTTGTTAGAATAAGAAAGGCATTGACATAGAAATAAATTAAACCAGGCCCAAATTCTAGGAAATATCTAAGTGTGCTGCTGATACACAGATTTTTCTGCCAGAGTTCATTAAGACTAACAAAGTCAGATAATGTATCATGGCACTCTGGTATTACCCAACTGCGTCACCTTCAGTATAGCATGAGAAAAGTCTATTCCCTTCTATTCAACACATGAATATATTAGAAAAAAACCCCAAACAAACCCCAAATAACAAACCAAACCAAAAGAAGCAACAGCCATTCAAAAGAGAAACAGAAGTAAATGAATGTGGTCCATATATATTCATATATAAATGTGATAAATTTTTTGCTGAATTTCTACGATGACCCGAAGATTTAAGAACATTATGAGAAATTTCATTTCTTTTCCTACAACAGACTTGCTGAAGTAACGTAGTTTCATAGTATTACAAGAAAGAGTGTTGATTGATTTTAAGTGCAGGCATTCCTTTTGCTGCAGATGTTTCAATATCTCTGTCTCGAAATTCAAGATTATTTTAGTAAACATATTTGGATTAAACTAAAGTAGCTATTTGTGCTGGATGTCTAGTGATCTATATGAGATGAATATATCTCTGTTGTAATTGATGTAATTTAACTGTAATGTGCTACTGAAGCCTAAGTGACAATTTATTTCAAGCTAAGCAGAAAGCCTGAAGAGAAAGCTGACTGACTCTGTTCTTTTCTTGAGTATTTTTCATCAGTTGTGAAAAGATGACAGCCTTAATGACTGGGAATCTTGAGTAGCAAGAATAAAATCTTTAATGTTTAGTAAGATCTTTGACTAATGTTGAACAGTGAGTCAGAGTATCTCTTGATAGAGGAAGCTGTGTAAATGTGATCAATCATTGGTGAGATAAGTAACTTACTAGTGAAACACTGTATGCAGATGAGCATCAAAATCTTGAAAGGACCATTAATATAATATTTTTTTTAAATCCCATTTTTTTAATAGCAACAATATTTAGGTTTCATTGTCCACTACATTGTATAGTTACCTCCTAGACCCAGAATGTTAAAAATAATTTTGAGTGGCCTGGCTTTAGTTGATTTATGACAGCTCCTAAATATTATTTAAACAGCATTTCACATTTAATAAGAAACACATTCTGCTTCTTTATGACACAAAAAGAATAAAAAAATAAGTAGTCGTAAGTAGAACAGCAGAATCTCTCTATTTTACCTACATAGAGTTTGCTAAGCAGAGAGTTGAAAATAGGTAGAGCTGAGAGGCAAGAAAACTGGAGTGTTTTAACAGTGAAGTAAAACCACAAGTAATGACTTCAGGAGACAGGAGCTAGGTGGACAAGTAAAGCATTACAGTTTTAAATATACAATATTTGGCTTCATCTCCCAAGGAAGAGGTCTGGCACAGATTCAAAAAGGTTTGTCTGGCATGCTCGTGCCTCTGAGAGGGACCACACTGCCTGATGGAAACAACCACAAAAGCCACAGTGAGAGCACAGCTTTCCAAAGGCAATAAGAAAGCAACCAGACAGGCAATTAGACCATGCCAGTGCTTGGCCTTGGCAAAGAGAAGTCAGGCATCTGAAATGGATCATCTGTCCATAGAAGAGATGGGCCCAGCAACCAGCAGATGGTATAAAGTAGGCATCAGATAACAGAGGGAAGCATTTTGAGCATGGATAACCTCCTCCTCTAGCACCACTATAATAAACATGATAGAGTGCACACATATTTCTACATATTGAAAATCATAATTTTACAGTGCTCATTGAAAACTAAGACAGCTGTGCAAAAACATTGTTGCATGTGAAATGTAAGACAGATCATGGATTTTTATGTCTGTTCAGTCTGCATCCTGATAGCTACTTTGTCATACATAGAATCCTCTTTTCATCTCAGTGTTTGCCAAAAAACTCATATTTTAAACATCTTCCCTTGTGCCATGAGACAAACTGTGCTGTAGGCCACATTTCTTTTGTTGCAGATATCTACAGACACTGTGGCTTCTATAAGCATCTGTTTTAAAATACTGCTTTCCCTATTTCATTGTGAGTTTTCTTACTTGTCTGTTGGCTTGCTGTTTCAATATAATAATTTAAGAAAAGAAAATTAACAACTGCTTATGAAAAAAAATTGTTAAGAAGAACCAAAAGCTTCCATATCTTAACTTTGTTGGAAACTGAAAATTCATTTAAACTTAACTGGTCTTCTTTTACATATTTTCTACACTGGAGTACATAGGAATGCCAATTTCTTGGATAGTAAAGGAATGAGACTGGTATATTAGAAGTTGTGAGTTTAAATAACAAAGTAATTGGCTCTAGTCTCTGTGTTTCAGAAGATGGTTCTAATAGATGATGTGTAGCACAATCTTATCAGGCCTAAAATAAAACACATCACTGCCGGCAACAAGAAATTTTTGTTTAATTCAATCACATGTTTTCCTGGAAAGTTCTCTGAAAAATATCTGAAGAACTAGGGCCTGGATAAGTGGATATTGAGGTGAACTGAAAACGACCTAATTGGTGAGCACACAGAGCTGTGAGCAGCAGCACCTGGTCCAGCTGGAGGCCAGTATGCAGGGTAGTACTCCAGGTGTAGATACTGGTGCCCACTTTAGTATCTTCCTGAATGACCTGAATGGTGGGCCAGAGTGCACTCTCAGCAACTTTGCAGATAATGCAGACTGGGGAAAAGTGATTGATAGACCAGGTAGATTTGCCGCAGTCCAGAGAGACCTGAGATGCTGGAGTGATTGGCCAACAGGATCTTCTAGAAGTTTAACAAGAGGTTGAATGACAAGCCATTCTCCTGTTTGAGGACTAAACACAAGCGCCAGCACAGGCTTAAGGCTGACTGACGGGGAAGCACCTTATCAGAAAATGTTCTGGTCATTCAAACTGCTCATGAACAAAGTGCTCCAGTGGAAAAGAATGCCAACAGCCTCCCAGGCTGCATTAGTCAGTGCATTGCCAGAAAGCCAAGTGAAGTGATTCTTCGCCTCCACTTGGTTCTGATGAGACACGTCTGACTATTGTTTCACTGCTGGGTTCCCCGGTTCAGGAGAGACATGAATAAATATAATGGACAGCACAGCTGGGCAAAAAGCAAAGAGCCATGAAGATAACAAAGGTCTTGAACTGTCTGTCATAAGAGGAGAGGGTGAAACTTCTGCGAGCTTTTGGCCTCAACAAGAGCAGCTATGGGGGACTTCAGTGTTTGTAAATGTTTTGCAGGAGTCTGGAGAAGAAGACAAAGGCAGATTCTTCTTGTTGGTGACCAGCTGCAGAGCAGTGGGCAAAGAACACAAGAGGAAATACTCGAAATTCATTTTAAACACAGGGAAGAAAAATCCTGAAAAATGTCTACAGTGAATGTGATCCAACACTGGCACAGGTTGCCCAGGGAAGTAGTGGGAAAACTCTCCTTGGAGATAGTAAACCAGCTGCTTGAGCCAATGTAATCAGGATGACCTCCAGAAGTGCCTGCCAGATTCAGCCACTATGCAGCTCTGTCACTGTGTGAACATGGTGGAGACCCATTAGTAAACATACTATTGACAATTTTTCTGAGTGGTGCTGAATGTCAGAACTGGGCAATGCATATTTGCTGCTAGATCCCACTTTTCTGAGGGATGTGCCATCTAAATGGATCCAGGTACAGATCTGTTAACAGAGGTTCAATGTAGCTTTCATCTTCCATTAAATAAGCATGAAATTTGGGTGAAAATGATATGTTGCCCCACGATGATGACTGCAGAATAAAGCATTTGAAGTATTTTCTAAAAGAAAACTGAAACATCAGTATAAACAGGACTGCAAAAGAATGTTACACTCTGTTCCACAGGTAGGCAAATAAACTCCAGAATGCTTCAAGCTGTAGAATTTATTTATTTATTTATTTCTACCTTATAGCAGTAGTACTTATATGTATATTTCCTGTCTCTACTTTACTGAGCATGTATATAATTTAACTATGTGATATTGTTGTGAAAAAAACCTTGACCAAACTTAAATCCTTTCTTATTTATTTTTCCATTTCATCTTTCACAGTGCCATTTTTGTCTTTCAAATATCCCATTAACTTATTCAAAGATGGACTTTTTGTTAGCTTCAAAAGATGAACAGAACTGGAATACACATTTTTCTGCTAAGATTTTTCTAATTCCACCCAATTTTTGATGTCACTACTTAAGATGACTTGAGGAAACTCAGTTTGCAGATAGAAAATCCAGACTCCTTCAGGAGAAAACTAAAACACAAGACCAAAACAAAAAGCTGAGCAACCAAAACCTGAATACCTAGTTATACAGTAGTCATCTATGAAGCTGCCAAGGAATCATTCTTCCCTGTGGCCACAGTTTTTGGCTGATAAGGCCTACTTTCTTCTTTACTGTCCAGCTTGTCATATGTATCAACTGGACAAGCATAACTGCAATATGGAATGCCATAAAAATCTTAGTTTCCTTTGGGTGGAAGTCCCATGCTTATCATTGCAAACTTTGTGGCAGAGATAAAATACAAGAACAGAAGGAGGTTGGAGTTGTGAGATCATCAGAGCGGACCTCAGTTACTTAGTAAATCAGTCCTTGGTGCAAACACACAGTTTTTCCTTTTTAAAACTGGCATAGAATGTAGATGTCAGTTTGAATAATGTTAATAACATTACTGGCTACTTAAATCCAGAATGGCAAGACATATTTATTTTAGTTAGAGAATTCCAAATCACATGCAACCTGGAAAAGCTATATGTTATGTGTGATTCATCCTCCATTTTAGAATCAGGGCCAAGACTTCCTGCAGGGGTAGAAATGCAGGAGGCAGTAAGAATGACCACTGATAATTCCTACGTATATGGACAACACCATTCCCTTTTTAGAGACCTGCTATGTTCAAAACCGAGAATAGTTCTGGAGAAAAAATTCTGACTCAGTCTGAATGAAGACAAAACTCCATGATGTATAGTTACAGAATATGATTAAGGTAAGGAACAAACAAATAGGAGAAACATGTGCCTTTTTGAGCTTTAGCAGACAAATAAGAACCACAAAATTTGTGCCATTTCTACAAAAATGTGTCCAACACCTAAGTTTCATAGTTTCATACTATATTCCTGTAATGTAGTTTATCTCACCTGACTAATCCAGTTAGCCATAGGTCTCTGCATTTACTTCGGTGGCTCTTTGTGATTTGCAAAACAAAACAACAACTTGGCCATGCTATTTTTCAAGAAATACGTATAATCATTCTGACAATATTTGTTTATATATTTTTCTCATACAGTTTAACAGAAACACTTAATACATATGAGGGATAATATCTTTTTTAGTTAGCTGATTTTTTTATGACAGGTACAACCACTCCAACCACTTGTTTCCCCAGAAGCTGGCACGTATTTTCACAGACCTGATTCAGCATAGGTTTTTGTTATAGATGATAAAAGCTTTCTTCCATGGCCTGTTTAATTGTTCAAGGTGAATTTAGATTGATGATTCCCATTTCAAATATCTCCAACGTCATTATATACAGGCAGTTTTGGATTTCTAGTGTGAGGCCATCCCCATCATTATATTATAAGGGAGCTCTGCTTTGCCTATTTTTGATATGCTGAGTATCTTCATCACTACCATGACTGTAGCAGTTGAAAGCAACAATGATTTCCTCACTCTGTGCTAGTCAGGTGCTATGTATAAGATGAAAAAAGCTTACATGATTTTACTTCACGTTGTCTTTTTTAACTTGGCGATAAACTTGTAGAGGTGCTAAGCTAGTGTAGGAGCAGCAGCATGCATGTGCAAGTATGTGTGTGCAGATGAGACAGAGTGCAGGCAAAGAATATGAAACAGCACCCCTTAGTGTCCAGCTCGATAAGTTACAGCCATTTAAAAAACCTAGAAACATGTAAAAATTAGCAGGTTCAAAGCATTTGAAAACAAATTTCCTTTAAAACAAATGAGAAAAAAATAGTAGAAAAGCACAAATGTTGCAGCTATATTACAACACAAAGAATACTGTCATTGTGCATAAAATGTTAAAAAAAAATAATCAAACAAAAATTTGAAATATTTTGAAAACAGATCATATCGAGGGTTCTTTTCTTACAGTTTAAGCTAACATCAATATATATGTATAAAAACCCCATACGCTAACATTAAGTGTTAACCTAAATCTTAAAAAGATAAAACTTAATTCTGCAGCACCCTTAGCCCACTGAGGATAAAAATTTATGCAGTACAAAACAGAAACAGAACTACAAGGAAATGAAGGGAAATGAGTAGGTATTGTGAACCTGAAAAAGAAGTTCTGATTTTTCCATCAGGACCTTCAGATTGGCCAGTCTCAAGAGCAGCAAACTGCTGTAACCCAAGCATAACATCAACCTATAGATGTGCATGCAAGTGTCCGTCTCTTTGTGCTAGCTGAACAAAATGCACCAGCTAGGCAGTGAAACAGGGGGCTAGAACATGTCAGGGAGAAAATACACCATCCCATTAAATGCTATCCTGTGTAATTATGTTCAAAAGGCATTGTTGGTACCTTGCTATGTAGGAAATGGTTTTACCAGCTTCCAATTCTAAGAACAAACATTTGTTCTACTGTTGATTTCATCCAAAATGGATAATAGCCAAGCTCAGAAACAGTCCCACTTGGCTACTATTTCTTGCGTTTGTGTAAATTTTATTGTTTGGGTTTTTAAGGGGTTTTTTGTTGTTGTAGTTTTGTTGTGTTTTGGGGTTTTCTGCTTGGTTTTGTGTTTTTGTGTTTGTTTGGTTGGGTTTTGTTGGGGTTTTTTTTGGGTTTTTTTTGGGGGGGGAGATGGTTTTTGTTGGTTTTTTGGGGTTTTTTTTGTTTGCTTCTTTGAGTTGGGGTTTGTTTGTTTGGTTGTTGTTGTGTTTGTTGTTGTTTTTTCATAAAATATACTACATTTAATGTTCTCAGAAGTACTAAAGATCAGGGGAATTACATTCTCTTACTACACTCAGCACTTCCTCTCTACTATTTGTCATGTGACTTCTGAAAAACACTGGTTTTGCTTAACCCCAGTTAGCACACTGCAGTTCTGCAATGCTCACTGCCTTTGGAAGTGAATGCAACACCACCTTGTAGCACAGGTAAGCTTGTGCATATCCCAAGATGCTGAGAAAAAACTTTTGTTATTTCAAATTACTTAAAACCATACAGAATTCAGAATTTTACTATCCTTCAAAATATAATTGCTGAGATTGCTAAACCTAACTAATTCTTTTTATCAAATTCTGTAAGTTTTTATCAAAAAGGTTGAAGTATTTCTTTATAAAATAAAGTAGAATAAACCCTAATGATTAGGTTCTATTAACTAAGAATATTGATCTGATTCAGGATGCAAAAAAAAAAAAAAAAATGCACAGACAAATGAACATATAAGATTTTAATTCTGACAAGAAACCGGGTCAGGTTCAAGCTTTCATATTTCTGGAAACCCCGTGGTATGTGTGACCATTCCCATATCTAAATTGTATATCTTGAAATGTAAGGTCAAAAAAAAATCAACAGTATTTCACTAATACAAATCAACTCTTGTTTAATTAATTTAAACTTGGCAAATAAAATATGAAATGAAGGATGCAACTAACTAAATCACAAGAACTAAATAAGGTAAAAAGTGCAGTTTACTCTATGAACTGTGATTTCTTTTTCCTGACCTAGATAAAACCCAGATCATTTATTCTCAAAATCAAAATGAGATACTGCAAAGCAAAGGACATGTTCAAGCAGTGGGTACATAGCAGCTCTGCTTTAAAAACAATGATCTACTGTACTTAGCTAATTTTTTTTTTCACCCTAAACACCGATACCTTGTAAGTGGCCTCTAGGCAGGTTAAAGAACTCTCATTAAAAGCATATCATGAGAGCTATTAAACAATCTTATTATATACTCCTAGAAATACAAAGTTTGCAAAATTCATCTTCTGACAGAGAGAAGTTGTGCTCCTGAATTTGATGCTTTGAGGCTTTGAAGTTTTGCTGCTGAGGTTTTCTCATGTGAAAATTAGATTTAGTGTAAAATGATAGGGTTCTTATTTATTCTGAAGAAGTTTTCTCACTCTTCAGATAGTTCAACCATAAAAACTTCAGTAAAAATCATCCAGTAGGAATACTGTATACTGACCAATTGAAACTTCAAGTTAAAGATAATAATTTCCTCCTTCCCCCACAAGAAATTAAATTACTAAACCTTGAAGTCTTTCAGTACACTCTTTCCCACTTCAGTGCCTGAAAGTTCTGGCAATTGAATTATAAACACTTACTTTACAAGAATTAAATTAATAAAGCAAACCAAACAGTTGCTTTTTTCCTATAATCAATTTCGGCTACAAAAATGGCATAAAAAAAGGTAGAAGAGACTGAGCAAGTATAAGTCCTAGTGTTTCACTATGACCGATAGAAGTACTTTAAGTGGAATTTTGTCTTTCCGCAGGAAAAATGATGTAATGCTCTAGCTACCTTAAGAATTACAGGGGTTGAAAAAAACCTTATTGCAGATAGCTAGCAGAATTCTACTCATAGTCGGCTTTGGATCAAGATAAAAGAAAATATAATTTTCTAATCCTCAGATTATTTTCAAGGATCATTCCAGGTAAAAGTTTTCTTTGAAGAAGATTTATAGATAAAATATTCATTCTGAATTAATAAGCATTTATGTTTCAGTCATTAGAGTGCAACTGTTGAAAATGTTGCAAACTAATTGCAATAGGTTAAAGCTTGTAACCATGCAGAAACACCAAAAGATGTAGTGGTTTCACATTCACTGAATTTGTTTTATTCCATTTAATGTAGTGGTCTATTTTTCTACTATAGAATAGGATTAGAAGAAAGGCAAAACAGGCTTAACTTAAAGATAGAAACAGTTACATTTATTAACACACACTAAAGGGAGAACAAAAAACCCCATGAAACCTTTTTAAAAGCACTCCTCTCCCCCCCGCCAACAGTTTACTTTTCCACAAAACAATGTAAAGAGACAGAAAATCAGAACTCTAAGTCAGTACCACTTCTAAAATAGTCTTTCATCCAGTCTTGGAGAGAGACAAGTCCCTCCTGCTTTTGTTCTGGTAACTTTCCACAAGAGACACAGTCTGTTTGTGGCTTCCAGCTCCCACAAAAGCAGCCCNGGGGACCTGGGGGCTGGGGGAGGTTCATCTCCCTGGCCCCGGCTGGCGGCGTGGGGCAGGCCGTAGGATGGGCTGGATGTCAGCAGCCGTGGCTCCCCTTTCTCTGCCGGCATCTGCCGGGCTCAGGGCCTGGCTCGGCTCCAGCCAGGGCCAGCCCCGGCACAGCCGCCCCAGCCCGACCCCGGGGGCGGTGGGGCCTGAGCCGGGCCCTGCTGCTGCCCCCACCTCGATGTTAGCTCATGGCAATCCCGCAGCTAAAAAGAGCCTTGCCCACACACGCACCTGTATTTAAGCCGTGCGTCCCAGGGGTGTACACTTGTATCCAATTGGCCAGCCTGGCTGTCAGTTTTAAAGCAATCACTAATTGTTTTTTACCATTCATTCCAAACCAATACACTAATACTATGTAAAATTATTATCCAGTTACAGTATAAGTTACAAGAACAATTTTTTTTATATTAAACCTCTCCTGAGTACCATCTTAATTCCAAACACAGAGAAGACAAGAACTAATTTGAATACGACAAATTGCTTAACAATGCTCTACTTTTTAGTTAAACCATGGCAAAAATTCAAAATGTACCTATAACACCTAAATTTGCCTAGCATTATATGAATTCTGTTGTGCTTAATCTGTTAAAATGGAATCAAGTTTTAAGTCACTTGCAGAAAAAATTTAAAGTACTACATTAGCATTCTCTAATGAAACCAGTTAATTATAAAGAATGAGAGATTGCTTGGTATGTAAAAACTGCTGGTTTCCAAAATCTCAAGATTTTATTACATAATGAAAACAAGAGCATTCCAGGGTCTGAATACATGTGGAACAGATGATAAAACTCAAAGAAAAGATAAAGATGTGACATAAATATCAAGATGTGATAGGAAGTCAACAGCGTCCAACACATGAAAAACAATAACTTGTGCTAAAAGGAAGTAAACAACTACTCTAAAACTAAGGAAAGTTTTCATAATTAATGATTATCAATGACTACTTTGAACTTAGATCTGTATTTTGTCTCTTCACTACATTGCTTTTTAATGTGTCTCTTTCTCCCCTTCTACTCTTAGATATTACAACCAGGATACTAGTGTTCATCCCAGATACTTAACTTGCACCTAACCAGCAATTTTACCAATTTTACCAATGGCAGCTTATTCAGCTTATGTCAGTGTTATGGGACTGACATAATGGAGGGCCTTGTGACATGCAACATTGTAGCTAAGAATTTGGCAGACTAAAAATTCTTTTGGCAGTATTTCTCAACACGCAAATTCATGACAAAAGATCATAAATAGCTGAATTTTTTTAAAAAATCATCAATTTTTCAGAACAAATATAAATTTAGTACTGGTTTTGGTGGATTTGCTATAATATAAATCTTCCATAGTTATAAATGAAATCTGGAAAATACTTGAGGAGGCAGATAAAGCATCTACAGCAAACTGCTGTCTGACTCATTAGCAGGTTCACACAACTTTTAGTGGGAATAAGCACCTGAAGTTGAAAGCAAGCACTTAATAACTAGGTGACAGAAAATCTGCTTCCTAGGTCTTGCCAAACTGAGATATGTTAAGAGATAGGATGATGATACCAGATGTGTAGCTGGAGTCAAGCTTCCTTTAAGCGTGTGGGATCAATACCATGTAGTATTGTGCACCTCAGCTTATTGGATCTCTCAGTATTTTGGAATATTTTGATTTAAGAGAATGAGCATGAACATAGCTTGAGAGGCTAAGTGAATGATGTGTTCTTTTCGCAATTATTTAAAAAAACATGTCATTTTTACAATATGTGTAGAAAACCACTGCAACAGAATGTGTGACTTGGATCACATTCCTGTTTTTCAAAAGGATGATTTTACCATTTTTAAAAATGTATTCTTTACTAAGTGTTTTCCACATCCCATGAAAACGTATTGATTTGCTAATAGCTCTCACTATGCAAATTAAAAACAGATTGAAAGACACTGGAGTTGCCAAAAGACTGAAAGTGACATTTGATGAATAGGGAAGATGTGAAACTGTCTTATTGTGCCTGAATGTTTTTACAGTCTCACATAATCACTACTTTTACAGTCTATTCATTTTCTGCAGCATCTTTTTCTTCCGGTGTCCTTGAAATTTTTCCTTCAGAAATTGTTCTGTTTTATAATTTAGAACAATACAGTGCCCTCTCTAGGCTGTAGAATATATTCATTTGGATGATAAACCTGCAGCAAAAACGAAGATTTTCTCTAATCCTACACTTCCAACTCCCTCAATAAGTTAAAAAGACCAAGTAGCGCTTATCTTATACAAGGTCTCCCTCTCTTCCCTACTTTTTCTATCAGGTCTTTACTACTCGAGGTGCATTTTGACAAGTTGAAAAACCTGTCCAAATCTCCAAAATTAATCAATGTGAGTAATATTTTCTAGCAACATGAATCTTCATCAGGAAAGATGAAGAAATAAAATACGATGAATTTTTGGTTTCTCTGAGATTGCCAAGGAATTGTCATGATTAAAAAAAAAAGAAAACAAATCAAAAACCAACAAAAAAAACTTTCAGAGCTTCTTACTGTGGTGTTTGGTTGAATTTTTTCCACTGAAAGAAGATGCTGCTTTTTCTTCTAGCAATACTGTGACTCCAAGTATGATTTTTCATTTCCCATCTAAAAGCATGTAGGTTGGCACTTTATTTACTAAATTACCAATCCACAGAGACAAGAGTCTTATTTAATTGATTAAAATTGAATTCCAAGAGCTGTGAAGTATGGAAAGCAGTAAGTAGAGAAATAAGAGATCAATGTAAAATTCATCTGACAATTTTCAGTCACAAACAGCTTAAGTCACTCAGCTCAAACTCGGAAAAAAAGAGAAAAAGAGAAAAAAGAAGACAAAAATGTAAAGAAAGAAGAGAGAAGAGAAGAAGGAGAAAAGAGAAATGAGAAAAGGGCAGGGCAAGGAAGGGAAGGGAAAAAACCCTAAAGTAATTTTGGATAAGGATGGGCAAGTAGAAGAGTCAAATTAATGAGTTAAAGTCTCTACTTAAACAATGTGGAAAAAATTTTTCTAGTTCAGTAGCTCAGCATCAAGATTTCATTTCTTAAACTTTCTTTCTCTACCTATGCTTCTTCCCCTTGAGGGATTTATCTACAAAAATCTACAGCATGCCTCTAGTTTGTATTTCTGTTTCTTGAAATACAAGAAGAAATGTAATCATTCTGTTAAATCTCAAATAGCTAATTTAAAAGAGGGGAGGGGAAAGGAAGCCCATCTGGCTATGTACATGAATATTGTCTTTACTTGCATACACCTCAAGATTAGTTAGCCTTTCTTCAGGAGGTTGATAATCAAAATTTAGTCCAGTATGGTAGCGATCAAAATTATTTCATGTCAACGAGCAAAAATATTATAGAATTCTCAATGCTCAATATCAAAATTATTTATTGGTATTACTCTGGTCTTTCAGTGTTCCCTTCTCCAGGCTAGATAGAACCAGCTCTCCCAGCCTTTCTTCAGATGAGAAATGCTCCAGTCCTTAATCATGTTTGTAGCCCTCTGCTCAACCTGCTCCAAGGGGTTCATGTCTCCCTGGTACACAGGCGGTATAACAACAACAATGCTTATATCACCTTTATAGAAAAGTGCTTAAACACTGGAAGTAACAAAAACACCACTTTTATAGTTATGTTAACCACTCAAAAGTAGGTGACTCAGGGATGCAAGTCCCAACTCTGAAAAGCAATTTAGGGGCAATAGCCCACAGTTGCGCATAGACCTTTATCTCCAGTAGTGAATTCCTCTACCTAAAGTGTCTGGGCTAATTTTGAAATGAGAGTTAAGTTCCTGGTTAGACAGAGCTTTCTGAGTATTTCAAGCTGCTATGCTTCATAATAGTTTTCTATAGAGCCAAGGGGATTTTTAAAAGGAATTATTGACTAGTCAATTTGGTGAGATGGGCTTTAAACTGAATGACTAGGTTGGAGTCCAAAGCTGCAATGCTCATGCCATTGCTTCCTCCTTGGGAGTGGGCCGTGCCAACCAGGGCAAGCTTGGCTGCCTCAAGATCAGAGTCCTAGGGCTAAGCACATCAAGGGTGTATATGTCTATGGGGAACCCTCTTGCACCCCTCCTAGGGAACCTGGATGCTTGACTGCCTCCCTGAAGTGCCTGTACACAAATGCACAGAGCAGGGGGGATAAACAAGAACTGGAGATCTACGTGTGGTCACAGACTCACTGCAGTTTCAGAGACATGGTGGGATAGCTCACCACTGGAATGTTGTAATGGATTCCTGTGTATGTTTTAGAAAGGACAGGTCAGCAAGGTGAGGTGGTAGATTTGGTCTTTATGTGAAAGAGCATCAAGCTCTGCCCAGGGACAGACAAGGAGTTGAGAGCTTATGGGTAAAAATTAAGGGATAGGCTAAAATGGGTGACACTGTTGTGGGTGTTTACTACAGGCCACCTGACTTGGACAAGGAAGTTGATGAGGCTTTCTATGGGCAGCTGGATGGAGCCTTGAGATCACAGGCCCTGGTCCTCTGAGAATTCAACAACCTTGATATTTGTTGGAGGCCACATGGCTTGGCAGACACAGTCCAGGAAGTCCCTGCAGATTACTAATGATAGCTTTTTTATGCAAGTGGTGTAGAAGCCAATAAAGAAAGGTGTGTGGCTGGACCTTTTACTAACAAACCAGGAGGAGCTGAACATTAACAGGTGGAAGCCTTGCCAGCAGTGGCAAGTGCCTGCATGGAGGAAGCAAAGCAGTAAGCAGGACTACATCCATTTACTTCCAGATAGCTAACCTAGGCCTCTTCAAAGACCTGCTAGAGGAGTCCCATGGGTTAGGGGTCTAGAGGAGAATGGGGTCCAAGAGACCTGGTCAATATTTAGGCATCACTTTCTCCTAACTCAAGACCAGTGTATCCCCATGATCAAGAAATCATGGGAAAGGGACAGAGACCTGGATGGCTAACAGGAAGATTCTAATAATCTTAAATAGAAGAAAGAAATCTATGGGTTGTGGCAAAAAGAACAGGCCACATGGGAGGACTGTAGGAACATCCTCAGAGTGTGCAGGGATTTGATAAGGAAAACCAAGGCCCACTTGGAACTGAGTCTAGCAAGAGATATCAAGGACAACAAGAACATCATGAGCAAAAAGACTAGGGAAAATGTGGGGCTACTGTTGAATCAGACAGGTATCCTGATGATGACAGACATGGAGAAAGTGGAATTACTGAATGCCGTCTTTGCCTCGGACTTTACTGCTGAGGCCATCCCAAACCTTGGAGGTAAGAGAGGAAGGCTGGACAAAGGAAGATTTCCCCTTGGCTGTCAAGGGTTTGGTTAGAGATCCTTTGGCTAGACAGACTTAACATCCATAAATCCATGGGTTCTGGTGGGATGCAATACACAGGTGCTGAGGGAGCTGGCAGACGTTGTTGCTAAGCCACTTTCCACCATCCTTGAAAAATTACAGAGAACAGGTGCCTGATGACTGGAGGAAAGACAGTGTCACTCCTGCCTTCAAAAAGGGCAACAAGGAGAACCCAGGAAACTACTGACCAGTCAGCCTCACCTCCAGCTGTGGGAAGAATATAGCACAGAGCACTCTGGAGGCCATGACCAAACACGTAAGGACAAGGTCATCAAGAGTAGTCAGGATGGATTCACCAAGGGGAAATCAGGCCTGGGTCAATCTCATAGACTTCTACGATGGCAAGGCAGGATGGGTCGATGAGGGGA
>WBMY01005996.1:651937-672815 GCA_013397315.1 Donacobius atricapilla | reverse complement strand
TATATGAAATAAAGAACATTTACTAAGCTGTGGTGAAGCTAAGACTTTATGCTTGACTTCTCTGGAGCAAAAAATGTATATTGAGTTTTCTTAGTGCATTTCCCTGTGTAATTATTGGGAAAATTTCAGTGTTTCAGCCAAAAATGATCTGATATTTCAATATTTCAAAATAGATGAGTCACAAGTTTTCTAAATCTGGCCTAAATCTATCAGTGTGTCAGGTGAGACCCTATAAAGCCCCATTAAGGTAAAATTTCTGGGAGAAATCTTCAGCCTGAACAGACCTTCCCATCACTTAGCAGGTATGAAAGGCCAAAAAAGGCTCCACATTTTGAACTCTTCTGCCATCTGTTTCATAGAATGAGGAAGATCCCAAAAATCCTCTGAACATAGGTAATCTACCTGAGGATGGAGGTTTCTTTTTTAGCTGTGAAAACAATTATATCTCTTGTTTTCAGATTAGTTTGGATGAGACTCATTGATTAGTCATGGCATATTCCTATGAGCAAAGATAATCAGCATTAAAAAACAGAGTAAACTGGGTGTACTAATGCAATCCTACCACACATGCAGCAACCCATGCACAATCACACACATATTTATACAAGTTACTTTATATTAATCTGGCAAAGTAAAACAATGTGAAGAAGAAGGTAATTAAATTCTACTTAAAGGATCTGTTCTTTCTTCCTCTTTTTATTGCCTCTTGCAGTTACTTGGCTGCCTTTATAAACAATTAGTCTCTAGTCTGATAGCATTGAACACAGCAAACTGGAGTAAACTATTCAAATAGAGTGAAGACAGCTATAAAGTTTCCCTGCTGAGCCCCCTATCTGACCTAGGAAAGCTCCATCCTGTTTTCTGCCTGAAAATGCACTGAGGTCTCATCAGACATTTTCAGTCTCCACATCTCATGGGATTGGAAACTGGCCTGCAATGTCTCCCCTTTTCTCTATTACCCTATTTGTCACATCTTAAGTACCTTGAGGGTATTGCAATGTATTCACTTAAACAAAGCTAGAATTGTGGAAATAGTGTGGGGATGAGTACTGGCAAGAAATGCTGCTTTCAAGGAATGTTGGTTTAGAAAAAAGAAGAAAGCCCCCAGTGTGTCACAAAGCAACCTCCTGAGATTTGGACCTTTCTTCCTTGCCTCACTCCTTTGGAAACGTTCCACCAAGCACCCTGCATGGGAAACTGAGGCGCAGTGACTCTGCTAGAAACCACCACTTCCTTCAGGAAACTCTTGTATACCGGAAAAACAATTGCAGGGAAGACTAAAAGTGCTCATGTACCATGGTGAGGGGGACACTCAAGAGAGGAAAAACAAACAGGCAACAGTGCAACTTTCTTTCAAAGACTTGGACTCTGCACAAACCGTGAGCACGGACCTGCTCTTCCCTCCGTGTGCTGGGCTAATGCCCACACTGCTGGCGTGCGAGCAGGAGACCTGAGAAGCTGTGTCTGTCTGCACCACTTAGTGCCTGCCGACAGAGCCACTGGAGAGGGCTTGGGCTGCCTTACCCTGGAGAATGGTGTAGATACAGCAGGGGTGAGTCTGGATCCAGGCTGCCTGCACAGCAGCAGTGGCAAAGGAATCTGCTTCCCACGGTTGCTTCCCCTAACTCCTCTCAGGGCACTTAAGGAAAGAAAAGTTTGCCGATTTGTCTGCTTTAGAGTCAGCAATTTCACTTGCATGACAGTCTAGTTCAGTGAACAAATGAAATGGTTTATTTATAAGCTTGCTTCTCACCAGGGAGCCAATTTATGCTTAAAATTAGCTAATTGTCCCTTTGATGGATTCCTACTTGAAGTAAATAGAGGTCATTAAGTTTTTCTGTTAGGATGCATTCAGCAAATAGCTATCTGACAAGAGGTTGACCTTACTGAGAAATCCCAGGTAAAGTCAACTATTTGGAACTGCTGTTTAGCTTTACACATTAGCAAAGTGCCTAGGGAGGAAGAGGATGTCATTACCCTGACAGCCTCCTCGTACCTCATGCCTTTTATGACTGGAGGTACAAGTTAGAATAACTTGAGATACACTTATAAAAAGTCAGGTTTTGGGGTACAGAATGATTTTAATTTCCCTCCTTGGAAACACTAGTACCCCATTAATGACTTTTCTTATCAGACCTCCCAAAAGACCATTGACTTCTCTTGAGAAGAAGCAGAAGTGCTAATAAAACATTAGGCATTCTCCCAAAGTCAAACAGTTGGCGCAATCTGTACTTTCTAAGCTCTGCCAAATCCATTAATACGTCTCCTCTGTCTACTGAGATATGGTACACCTGCATTTCAAGCTCCTAATGTACAAGGAAACTTTTGAAATATAGCTTATTTAAACCTAAGATATCAGAATATTCTAGTCTATTGTTATCTATGATTTTTCACTACAGCACATCTTCAGCACTGGGGATGTACAATGCAAAGAAGCACTCACTGAAGTAAAATTTAAACAGAAATGCATCGTGTTGTAGGCAAGTGCTGTGGCAATGGGAATTTGGCCCAGCATGATTCAACATTTTATTAATGACCTTTAAGAAGGATTTAACCACATTTGTTAAATCTGAAGATACTACTAAATTAGGAGGCACTACAGGGAGGATAGGAAAGTAACAGAGAAGGAACCAGAGTTGTCAGGTGTATGGGCTGGAATCCATCCTGGACACAAGGCAAGTCAAAAATTGAAGAAAAACACTTCAGTCTGTATTAAGCAGAAGGGAAATGCTGAAGAGCTGGAGAATGAGAGGAGATGATAGTTGGTTAGATAAAAATGTCTGAATCTGATAAAGATCAGTGAAATATGAAATCCGAGCACTGATGGTGGCTCTCTGTGACCACTGTCGTTTTGTCAGAGACTAAGAAATGCTTCCTACATGACACTGAAATATTTCTGAGAATGATCTTGTGAAAAAAAATGTAGCGGTCCATATAGTCTAAAATCCTGTCTTCAGAAGGGACTAATCCTACATATATGAGGATAAGGTGTAAGGAATTCTAGAGCAAAGAATTGTTGAAGGGATGAAGACGTCTGCCCAGAAATGCAGGAAGAAGTCTTAAACCCTTTCAGGGATGGGGAAGACCTCAGTTTATCCCAGTGTGACTGTGAGGTGGTAGTACTGCTGTAAGACACTGTTACCCTGCTAGAACCAGAGTGAGTCTCTCAGTGTGACTCCACACTTGGGCACAGGGCCTGGAGTTCTACCACATCATAAATGACCTGCGCACAGGAAGAATTCCCTACCCAACTCTACTCATTGGATGCTCCTCAGTGTCCTGAAGACTGATGGTTTACATCCATTTCAAAATTCCTTAGGTAAAATATTAGTCACTTGGAAATTATTAGTAAACTACTGAGTCCAGTGGAAACAGGATTTCTTCCTATGGATATATATTATATGGCAAAGTCTGTGGAGAAATTGAAATGTCTGCATAGAAGTCAGATTAGATTCTTCCTCATAAATCTGTTATCTCCCTTTTGCTACTCTGGTAACAACTTACTCTCCCCAAAGGTAATGTCTGAAGGATATCAGATATCCATGGAATATTGTAAACTGATTAATCGGGAAACTGACCATGGGAATCTTTCATAGAACTCTCTGAATATTCTAAAATCTCAGTGCAAAAGCAGTTTTGAAAGAAAGGCATAGGAAATTAAATTTTATTATTTGATTGCTTTTGTTTTAAAATACGCAAAGGGAATTGTCAAAGTTATCTTAAACAAAACAAAAACATTGAATAGACATTTGCGGTCCTTCTCTCCCATCCTTTAACTACTACTGAGAAATACAGTTGCCAAATGTACTTTTTTTTATGATGAGGAGAAAGGCATAGGGAGATGCATTAGATAAGCAATTTCCTCTGAACACTCAGTTTTAGGATGATATGTTTTCCCACAAAGCATAATTTGTTATGTTCTACCCCACAGCAGCTGAAAGGTACAAAGCTGAAAAGAAGGGAAGAAGTCTCCTGTTAAACTTCACTGCTGCAGAAGGTTGTGTCACGAGAAGAGGACAGCAGTCCTGGGACAGCCTTCTGACTCTGTCACTGACGGCAAAAGTAGCTTTCTGGGCACTTTTTTTTTTTTGCAGCCACACTGAGCTCACATATCCAAAATTGTCTTATCCCTTTTTTTTTTTTTTTTTTCTCTTTTCATTATTTTTCAAAAAACTTTGACATGCTAGGAATTTGTTAGAGTAATAAGGCTGTAAAACTCACCAGACCCTTCAGTTAAAATAATCTACTGCTACATAGCTTTCTTCACAGTCTTGCTATCTCTGCTTTTCTGATGCTACTGCATCATATGTGTGGAAACTGCATGAAAATAAACACTGCTTATGAAGTGTATCCTCTACAGAGATTTTATTTGGCACGTTTAAAAAATAACTATGATTTGGGTTGTATCAGACAATGATTACTTGTGGCAACATTTCAGCTTCTAAATTGGCCAATTGTGATTTCTTCCCTTACAGGAGGCTGAACTAACTTCAAATCTAATTGTGTGGAGCTTAGATAGAACTGTTCTGATCACTTCTAGCACCAATGTGAAGTGAAAGACATCATATTGATTTCATCTTATTTTTCTCTTATACTTAGTATTATAATTTCTTTAAAATTGGAGAAGGAATATTTATTTTTAAGCTTTGTGTTAAATGCAGATAATTTTTATTCAGTACTATTATGTTAGAAACCAATAAATGCACAGAAAATGTTTCTTCATACCAAATTATTACAAAAGTGTTAACGCAGGTCACTACCACAAAGCAGCAGAGTAGAGATTTAGGAAGTATTTCTAGGATTTACTGCTACTTATGAAATTTAAAATTTTTGATAAGTGAGACATATAAACTAAAATATGTCTTGGTTTCCTCATTCATAAAATTGATAATTATAGTTTCTTTCCTTATAGATGTGGTAGCAATTTACTTCTCTGAATATTTTAATGTGCAGCAGGTTATTAATTATTTGTACATACAGATTGAACTCTTGCATTCCTATTTTCTGTTTGATTTTGTTAATGAAGAGCTTCATTTTTTTCTCTAACTATAACAAGACTCTGCAGAGACGGATTGGGCTCCAGTGTTTTCTGGTGAAGAGTTAGATCTTGATTAGCTGACTCTGAATGAGGGAAGATGGACTCACAGCTTGCAAGTCATGGTGCTCTCTGGAGGGAGCCCAGATTGATGGACTTTAGAGTCCTCTGGAATGGGGCACTCTCAGTCTCACTTGTTGGAATTGTTGCATCTTTCCACTGAATATTCAAAATCCCACTGGATATTTAAAAGAACATTCCCCCAGGTGTCTTTCCTCTTGATGCCCTACCTTTTCTGAATCTTTGTCACCAGTTTTTCTGGATGTTGAATGGGTGAGCACATGCAGCTGCTGTAATTCTCTGGACTCCATCCCAAGGCAGAGCAACCCTTATGTAATCCTTGAGACCCCTGAGGATACATCTCTTTTACAATGCATAGAACAAATGGCTACTTTTAACTGTTATTATGGAAAAATAACATTATGCACAGTGCCTGTTGAAACGGTTTTTACTCCAAGGGGCCAAATTACCATGCGTTTACTTCAAGGGGGTTTTTGTTTGGAAAATAATGTTGTTCCATTGATTTTTATTGCATTATGCTAATTTTGCTCTTCTCAGGTTGATTGGCAGATTGAGGTTTTGTGGAAACAGTGAGAGATGAAAACTGCAGCTGAAGAGAAGCAGCAGATAAGCTGCATAAGAATGCTGGCAGGTAGAAAGTAATAAAAACCTATATACCTGTGAGGTGTGAGTCTGCTTAGTAGCTAAGAATAGTTTATTTTTCTAAATATTTTATTTTTATTATGTCTTTCATTCTATAAACAAACAAACAAACAAAAAATAGCCAGCTGTTGTATTGAATCAGCAGCAACAACAAAACATCAAGAAGGAATTAGATATTTCTAATTTTCTCCTTATGGGAGTGTAAGAGTCCAGCAGCTGCTGCAATTGGCAGTAAAGTCACCATTTCAAAGAACTTATTGAGCAGTAACTGTTAAAAAATCCAGGTTGCCACTAAATCTCAGTTCTTCTCTTGGTTCCCACACTACTGCAATGCCCTAAGCTATACACAGCTGCTACACATGTCCCCAGAGGTGGCTGCATTTCAGTGGCATGCAAAAGAACACCCAAATTGCATCAACAGGCAGATTAATCTGCTCTCTAATTCTACATGGCAAGCAATAAACAAATGCAAACCATCATTTTATTCAAAAGGTGATAGAATTCCTTCTTGGACAATAGAAGCTAGTGTCCCAGCATATTGCTAGAAAATATTGAATGGCTACAAATATTTGGCTACAAATATTTGGCCACCTCTCCAGCCTCATGGCACTGTGTGTGGTCACTTAGAACTATTTTGATGCAGTCTTGTAATGCTGCAAAATCAGTGTGGTAACTTTCTTTACTAACTTCATTTTGATTTCCACAGAGGTAAATTGTCATGAGATGTAAAATGCAATGTTGAATGCAGTTCAATCTCATTGAAAATCTCAAAATATCAAATGTAAATGAAGGGTAAAATTCTAAGAGATCTATTTGTACTGGAAAGCAGTATTATGTATATTAGAAACAGGGTTAAAGGTGCATGAGAAAGAGTGTGAAAAGTAAATTTTATGAACATTAGTGAAGGATTCTTCTGATGTATGCGTACATTCTCTAAACACAAAACATCAATAAGTAAAAATACAAAAAAGTGCCAATAGCTCATTTTGTTGTAATGAAATTATTTTGACATAATTATTTATCAAATTCCTTTTCTGTGCCTGGACAAGCAAGCAGTAACCAGTAACAGTACTTGACTTTCCAGCAGACACAATTTTCCCATGAAGTAATTGATATGCAAGTGTTTGTGATAAATCGGAGGCTCAATGACAAAGGGAAAAGAGTTCCTAAAGGCACATGTAAGATGTCAAAGGTAGCTAAAGAGAAAATGAAAACAAGCTTTTGTACATCTCACCAGAATTAAAAAGTACCCTTAAATATCTCCATTATTACAAAGTGCCAGTGTACTTAACAAATCTCATAACTACTCTGAAATTTACTAAGAACTTATACAAGGTATTTCACAAAGCCCTAGACTGTCTTCAAAAATAATATCAGAGCAACTCTGGTATCCTCCCTCCTGTTTTTCTATACAGGTTTTATTAACTCCATAATAGATTATTAGAGCTCCAGTCTTCAGGGCAGTTTTTCAAAAAGAGGTGGTATTTACCTCACAATTTACTTCTTCCAGAAACCTAAAATTCCCTATATTAGCAACAAGTTCACTATAATTTGAAAAAGCCCCACTCCTCAAGCTTCTCTTAAATCAGAGCAGAGATTCAGGCTCTAAACTACTGCTGCAATCTCAGTAGGAGTGATTTATTTGAGCTGCTGCCATCAAGAACATATTCTTTTAGTAGTGCTGTGTGTTGGAATTGTTTATATAATCTCAGTTTTTCATTTTTAGAGTTTTTTTTCTTTTACATCTGCGTGTTTGAAGTGAATATCTGGAAAGACCTGCCTCCCCTTGAACTGCACTTGGTGACTTGTGCTGTAATAAAGCAACTTTTCTTGCTCTGTTTTGACAATTTTGGTAGCCAGTAAACAAGAGTATTTAATGTTGATTGCACAGAGTCAATGCCATGTATTCACCAAAACGCTCCCTTTTTTCCCCCTACACTCTCTTCCTTTGTTTGCAATATGGGGTGAAGAAGGGTTGTCTCCACAAAGTTAATCTAAGTTGACAAGCTTCCTCCATATTTTATATGTGCCTGGAACTCGTATAGGCACAAAGCAGCTGCTTTCTGCTTACAGTGCCAATGCACGAATGTCTTCCCCCAGTCACTGACCAGGAGTAACCTGACTGTCCCTGGAAAACTGTGCAACAGCAGCAAAACCCCACAACTCTCACAAAAGCTTTCTTCAAGGCCGGACATGTAAGGAAAAGGTGCAGAGGGTTTTGAAGTGCTGGTCAGGGAAGACTGTGCAACTATAATCCACCCTCTTTAGTCACACATTTGGGGGTAATATTTTACAGCGTTCATTCCAGACCAGTTTTCCAGCCATGAGAAAGATGTGTTCATTTTTTCTTAGATGGTTGGGCTAGGTCCTAAGTGTGTCTTTAGAGGCTGTAACCACGACTGGCTACTCTTATGAATATAATAAAAATGTTAATAAGATTGGAATAATGAAAGGGAGATATGAATCATAAGGAGGGTAATTGGTGAATGTAAAATGGTAGAAATATCATTAGACAAAAAGGGGTTCAGAATTTTAAAACCAATGATTAATCACTTGCAAGGTCCTGGTTAACCCTGGCATTTAAGTAGAGTTTCATGTTGCCAGTGTCATCAGTAATTCAATATGCTCACACAGCCATGATACTTTCATGGTTTCTTTCTGGGTTTGACAGTCCCAGCATGCTTCAACCACACACTGGAAAATGTACAAGAAAATGTGGAATTGCACCATTATCTCTTGTTCATATCACCAGGCCACATTAACACAGTTCAAATCAATTCAAAATTCCAGATGTTGCAGTTAAAAATAATTTGCAGGGAGAGCAGGTGAAAGGAGCAAAAGCATGTACAAGATAAATATAAGAGAATACATAACAATTTCCTAAGAGAAAAAACATTTAAATTTGGATGGTTTGGCAAAGTGTAGTTGTGGGCAGTTTAATTTCTTATTATTCATTTTCCATAATCCCTTCTCTGTCCAGGTCCATGACTTGTCTACACATTCTACTGCATGTGCACATTTCCACAAATACACAGGAAATTTAAATCTATAAGGAAAGAATATATTAGAAGCTTCTTTAATTATAACAGTCTTTGGGTGTTGGATGTATGTCCTTTTGTGATCGAACTTTGTGATCTGACACTCTTCAGCCTGATATTTTTCACTGCCTTTTTGACAGCTCCAACTTACTGCTTACAAAAAATATGCTTATTTAAATTATCTGAATTAGAATGAACCAGGCCAGCAAAATCTATTTTAAACAACTTCAGCTAGCTGAACTCTTTTGCAGATGAGGTAGGTTAGGGGACATTCGGAGGGGTAAATTGGCTGGCAGATCTGCAAGGGCTGTAGTCTCCTGCAGAGATGTCAATGAGCAGCAAGGAGCGGAAGGCAACATCTTCTGCCTGCCTGGAGTCTGGAGAGTGTCTGGACAGTTCTCAGCCTAAACCAAAACTTGCTTGTTCTTAAGCTATCTTCACTAGCACCTTGTCAGTAAGCAGAGACCCTGAATCTGAACCAAAAAAATGTCAAAAAAGTCAAAAAATCTTTTCCCGTATCCAGCCCCCTTACAGCTCTCTGTACAGTCTAACCTATGTTTTCTGTCCTTAGTTACTACCAGACACACACACTTTGCACTGTTTTTAACTTGCAGATTTCTAATCACACTCAGTTTTCCCAGAACCCTCCTCACACATACAAACACTGAGTCCTTCAGGGCAGTTCTTCATAGGTGAAAGCCATTGCTCTTGGAGTGGTGGTGGGCAGAGAGGTAGGATCTTCCTTCTCCTCTTCTCTTAGAAGAGGTATTGTTCATGTCTTGCTGTTCTGTGCTGTGAGGGGAAGTGATTGACCAAGTCCACGGTCACTGGCAAAAACTGAGTCCAGGGGCTGGCAAACATCTTAAAAATTTAGATTGTGCTGATTTCCATGCATATTGCCACAGCATTTATTACTACAGTTGCTAGGATTCATATAGAGATTGTCTTCATGTAGAAGTCTCTTCCCACTGCTACGGTGATGGTGAAGATTCTGGGGCTGAGGAGTTCTGCACACTCACCTGATGCCAGAGCAGAAGCATCACTCTAGGCAACTTCAAGACAGTTATAGCCTGCTAGAAATTTCATGGGTGGATCAGAGCAAAGCTTGGTGACTGTCTGGCAGGAGGGAAGTCATTTCTCCAGCTTCAGCACATGATGAGTTTGTTGTGGCTGGGGTGAGGAGGTGGCTGGAGGTGAGCTGCTGGGAAGGTGTGCAGCAGAGGGCAGCAGCTCACAAGCACGCACACACCTGCACCCGCAGCTGCCACACCTAACACACACCCCGATAAGACTTCTTCCCATCAAACACGGACTGGCAAGTTTTGGATCTCTGCAGGTAAGTGAATCACTTTCAGTCTGAATGTGCGAGCTCATAAAACTAAGTTCCTCTTACTGGGCAGAGGATCAAGGCTGTTTGCTGTGTTTTGCTTCTGTGAAGTAACCAGCATCCACAGACCTGCTCAGGCGTTCTGTACTGGTTTAAGGTCAATAAAGGATAAGCTTTTACAAAAGAAGCAGCGGTATTTATTTTGAGAACTTGCATGCATGACTTGACCAATTTTTAAACAACCAGCTCTAAGAGACCAAGAGATCAGAAAGTATTTTGTAGACCAGAAACCTGATCATGATGCTGGATTCACTAGTCAGTTCATTTTGTCTTCCTGTTTGGTGGATTTTCTCAGTCTGCCTCTCTGAGGCTACCCTAATCGCAACAACACACTGCATTGAGGAGTGAGGCATTACTTTAGTTATGAGTCAGGTTCCCTTTGTACAGGAAACTATAAATACCATTTCTTTCTATGAAACAGAGATATAGGGGGGAAAATATGCATGCATGATGAGCCATTTCACCAATTCTGAGGTTTTCAAAAAGTTTGTGGGAGCTTTGCTCCCAAGAGTGCTCTTGAAGCATATTCTTCCATGTCAATAAAGGGTGCTGTTGTCATTGATGAGAACAATTCAAGTGTTTGAAATGTATCTAAGCAAAATGATTCTGACCCCAAGACTGAAAGTCAGGCTGAGATATCAAGTTTCTTCAAACTTGATGGTGGTTGCATTTAGTCTCTGTACTGCTTAATATCAGAGGTTGCAGCCAGCTGGAATCAAGTAAATGCATACAATTTTTTCCTTAATCTGCAAATGATTTGGATCCAACGTTTCAGCCTGTATCTGTCTGACAAAAAAAAAAAAAATAAAAATTAGAATTACTACAGTGTGTTGTGGAATCCAAGAAAAATTGTCTTGCTCAAAGTGAGGAAAGAAATCTCAGAATGGTTAAAGGAGAATAGTCTGCTCATAGAGAAAATATTTCTAAATGTCTAGTAACTAATTTATATATTTCCTTCAAATTGTTCCAGCAGCAACATTACTATCCAGCTCCCCATCTTATCCTAACTCATATGGAATTGTTAGTCTCCATGTTACTTCTCAGAAGTAAGTTTTTTCAGGATACCTGTATGTAACAAAACTAATTCATTTTTAAATTATGTAATTTAAAGAACTGATTCCAAATATAGAGGAGCTAAGAAATTCCTCTAATTTCTATGGCACCAGAAACCTTTAAAATACGCCTGCATTTTACAAGAAAAATCTTTAAAATGACAACCAATTCAGTCTAACAAAACAGAATACAAAATAGTATTTTATTAGTATTAAAAAACATGATTTTGTAATATAATCTCTTGATTTTAAGCCTGTATCAGGGTCCTTGATTAAAAACTGAGTGCTTATTTCTGAAGTGGAGCCATTTGCTGTTGAAGACTCTAAAAAGCAAAAGCTACATAGGAAAGAAATGAGTTACTGCTGGCTCTGACTCAAATAATTTTCATGGACACCCAGGCAGGATAACAATAAGTGATGGTTTCAATGCAACAGGAAGTGACAAGCAGCAACAAAAACAGAATCCAATTTTTCTGTGGGAACTTCCCACTGACTTCTCAGACACAATTCCATCAACTTTTGCTCTGCAAAATTCTGCCACTGCATTGATAGTGTGTTGAGATTCATTCCAGTTTACTCAACTTCTTTGCTTCTTTTGTCTGTGTGGGGAGACTTCTGTAGAATTCTGAATCATTTGAACAATGTCAGATACATGCAAACCTGGAAGAGTGAGCAGTCCAAAAAAGGACAAAGGATTTATCCATAATCTTCTGTTCTTTCTGGCTGCATTACTCACTTTCATCAAAACCTTTTCCCAGTGTGACTTTGAAACATCTTTTAGAAAAAGTTATCCTGCCACTCATGCACCAGTACTTTATAAGGACTGTCTGTATCAGTACTTTCTGTTTTCTAACTGTTACAAACTGCAAGAATTCATTCAGATTCCATTTACACTTTTTCTAGCACACTGATCATGCATCAATTGATCAGGGTACAATGTGTTTACAGAACTTGGAGGGATCTCGATTGAACCTGGCATAACAGAGAGCAGAGTTTAGCCTGATACATAAGACCATACTTATGTCCTTTGGACATAAGGATATATATATTTTTTTTTCTTTTCAGAATAAAATTGTATCCTTTGGACTGACTCATTACAATGAGTAAAATTTCTTTTGTTTCATAGAGTCATAGAGTGTTTTTTGTTGGACAAGACCTAAATATCCTCTACTACTATCCCTCCTGCCATGGGCAGGGACACCTTCCACTAGACCAGGTGGCTCAAAGACCCATCCAATCCAGTCTTCAACAATTCCAGAGGTGGAGCACCCACAACTTCTCTGGGCAACCTGTTCCATTGCTTCACCACCCTCAAAGGGAAGAATTTCATTTAAACTTACCTTCCTTCAGCTTAGGACCATTCTGCCTTGTCCTATCACTCCATGCCCTTGTGAAAAATACCTCTCCAGCTTCTTTTAGGTACTGGAAGAAATACTCCTAACTATTGTTTGAAAGGCATTATTTATTTGACAAAACCAGTGGCCTGATTGCAAGTAAAGCATTTGTTTCTTATAGCTCAAATATCAAATCTGATCTTTACTGAAGTGCGTTCATGACTGTTGAACTGCAGGAATTTATACTGGTTTTATGATTTTATGCCTATTGCGCAGGGCAGATGCCTCTTCCATCAAAACATCAAATCTGGTGCAGACAGTTTGAATAGCTCTGAACCAGCAGAATGAGTTTATAGCACATTTGGACTTATATAACTACAGCATTTTTGACTTGGCAGTAGTGGAACCTGGTTATTCCACAGAAAGCCAAGAAAGTAAATCTTCAACCAACAACCAGCCTTCACACCTGCTTCGATCATCTTTTTACTTATCCCTCTGAGATACTTGGCAATTCAGAGTTATTTTAAATAATAGGATTCTTTTAAAATCATGATTTCATGAAATCATAACGGTCATTGCAATAGCTCAGAGCACTATTGTGGACTCACTGCCAGCATAACCTGTCTCTACTTCAAAAGGATGGTCAATGTGGAAGACAAAAGAAAAAAAAAACAATAGGATAAAAAGGTGTCAGTATAATACTCAGAAAAGAAAGAGGTTTCCAATGACTTATTTTGGAGTGGTAATAGAGAAAGATATATAAATAAGTCCTCCTGGCAGTTCTCTCTAACCCTGAAGCACCTAACAACTAACAAAAATAGATAATTCAGTTCAAATTCTCCTTCTTCACCAAAGTTCATAAAAATATGTTAGGAATTATTCCCCAGAGTGAATTTCTTCTTTCTATTATATGTTTTGTCTTACCGTTTCCTTATTTGTTTTTCAAGTTTTACCTTAATATTAATGAAAACAATTAATATTGCACACCTCTTCTATGCCCATTTGGGAAATAGACTTGGATTCATAGGTCTCACCAGTCTTCCCTTTCAGAAAAGTTGAACAGGTTGGCTTGGTCCATGATGTGAACAGCTCTTGTCCTGTCCCATCCTGCACTGTCCCATCCCATCTCACACACTGGGTCCAGGCATTGTCTGGAGGATTTTTTGGTTGGCCCAGGCCAGCTCTTCCTGGAAAAGGGATCAGTTTCTCTGGTTTCCCTGGCCACTAATCCATGGGCATGATGGTACCCTGGTCCAGTTTAGTGCAGAAGCAGAAGATTTCCAGCTCTCAGGCTTCCCCAGAAATCTCCATTTTTTATTTACTGAGGTCTAATTCTCATGCAAGTTAAAGGAGAACCACAGTCAAATATGTAAGAAATGTTTATAACTCTCATAAAGACAATTAATAGCAGATATCTGAGTAAGAACAGACAGAGCATGGGTTATAATATGAGCTAATAAAAAATACCCCATATATCACATGAAAACAAAGAATGAATAAAGCCCCAGATCATGCCCTATGAAAAACATCACATCAAGAGTAGAACAAAAGTATTGATGGCAAGAAAATGAGAAAAATAAGTAGCAAGTTAAGCCATAGCCCAAAGGTTTTAATTTAATGCTTTGAAAGCCTCTTGCCTCTCCCTTTCCAATTGTTATTTCAGGTTCCAATATCCAATCATAAATCAACACTGCCCTTGTCACTCAATAGCTACTCTGGATGAATTAAATGTAAGGAGAAATGCTGATCCTTGGCAAAAGCTGAAGTTCAATTTAGAGTTCAACAACAACAAAAAAATTGTGAATTAGGCTAATGAAGAAAATGCAGCTGATTATCTTTGGGTAATCATACAAAAAAACCAATAAAAAATAACCAGGAGAGCATTCATAGGATGCATACAATTTTACCCACTATAAAAACACCACCAGAACTGTCATTTCAAAACCAGAGCTGTGATCTGCTTTATTCACTCTCCTGACCATAAGAGTAGCCATGAACCATCACTTACAAATGACATCAAAACACATTGTCTTGAGCAAGCAGGGGGTGGGGGCTCTGAATGAATGAAGCCAGACAATGAGCTGTATTCACCTTCACCTTCTCCCATCAACTGTTTCTGGCACCAGGTATTCTCCAGACACCATGAAGGATGCCATCACCAGAATGTGATTTGTGTGAATGTTGTTCCTTCACTTCCATGAATTGTGTGCAGCTTGTGTGTTCATCCCACTGCCAAACCTGTCGTGAAAACAGTGAGTGAACAAGGAAGGGTATGAATCTATGTGTTGGTTAGCTTATAGAGTGCACAGTGTTCACATCTGTACTTTTTGGATCATCTAGCCTGAGGAAAAGTGTTTGTAGAGATGTAATTTTTACTTCCCTCCAGGATTCTGTTGCAGTCAGAATATTAGTAGTGTAGGAGAGTTTTGGATAAGCTCTTCTCACCAGTGTGAAGAAATTATACACTTATATACTACAAGGTTCAGAAACCATTGAGAGGTGTGATTTATTCAATAAAATCATAAAATGCTAGGCTGAGGATCCAACCATGTTGCCCTTTAAGCACTCTCTTCATAATCTAGGAGAATTCACTTTTTGATAAGTGAAAGAACCTAAACCAGTCAGAAATGGCCTTATGTCTTTTGGTAAAACCCAATGTCAGTACATTGGGATTTTTTTTTTTTTCTGACTGAACTGTCCAGTAACCAGCAGTGGAAAAGAGGTTTTGGAACATAATGCAATGACCTATTAATATTATAATAGAATCACTAGAGGTACACAGCTCCAAATGATGAATCATTTGAAAATTCGGGGTTCAGAGAACCTCAGCAGCTTGATAAATGCTGCTCTTTAATCTCAAAAGTCTGCTCTCAAATACAGCTTATATCCAAGAAGCATTTTTTTTTACTTTTCTAATTGCAGTTTTGACCAAAACTATCAGGAAAATCTAAAGAAAATCTAAAACTTGGATCAAGAAAAGAAATATTTTTCAGTTGTTTTGGGATTTTTCATCAGCTAAAATAATAACTACAGTCACAGTCATCATGCTGTCAGTGAGGCTGCTACTGGGATGAATGGATCATTCCTTGTCTGTATTGCTTTGCTTCAGCACAGTAGGAATATTTTATCTCCTTCCAGAATTATTTCAGACAGGGAACGATTACCCAAAAAAAAGTTAGACTTGCAAGTAGAGCACAAAGCATTTAATGAAGATTTCCATGTTTTATCTGACAAATAATCATGAGGCCAATCAGGCAGAGAGTGTTGGAGGTTCTTCAGTCTATGATAGAGTTAAAAATACACATTTAGTTTTACTAAAATGTTATTTTCACTTAAAGTTTTGCTTCTGCAAAAGTTTGACATACTGCAACCAGCTAGTTTTACATCAAGCCTGTGAATAGCTAATTATAAGATCAGTTTTACAGATGGGAAACAGATATCCATAGTCTAAGAGATCTGCCAGAAGTCACAGAATGCTTGACCCACATCCTCATGAAGCTGGTAGTAGTCTCCACATTCATTCTATAGTTATGCTTAACCCCACGGGGAGCCATGAGTAGAGCTCAGTTAATTGCAGGGTCCTGTATGAGCGTGTAACTATTGCCATTACAGGAAACTCAGGTCATTTGTTATGCCACTGGAGCATCCAACTGATCCTGTCATTAATCACTATGACATCACAGGACAGCTACCATATGGTGCAAAATAATCCCCTCCCTTGCTACAGAAATTAGATATCTTTAAAGACAAAATCGTCTTTATACTGATTGGAAAGTACATTAGATTTTTGCTTCCTTTTAGAACTTTGTCCTAAAATGATGGTTAAGATGATTTGTGAAGGAAAGTGAGAACTTCAAACATTTTCTGCAAGAGAAAAGAGGGCCAGCCAATGCAACTCTTGCTATATGCAAGCCTAACATATCCATAACCCTATCAATCTGATCATTAAAAATCCATCCCTTCTAATGCACTGGGAAAATATTGGTGAGAAACAATAATTCACCCATTCTCACACACACTTAGTCTCCTATTCACTTCTTTCCTTCAGATGGAAAGACTTGTGAAAAGTTCTCCAGTGGTGGCTACAATGATTCTTCAAGCATGGGCGTTTTGCAATAAGCAGGATGATATCCCACCATATATTACTTAGATAGAGCTTTACTCCCAATTCAAGCCCATTGCACAGTTTTAGTTTTGATGTTATATTTCAGTTATCTTAATCAGTGGCCTGGATGATACCACACTCTGGTTTCATTGCATTTCAAGCAGCAAAGTCATTAGCAGCTTTCAAGGCTTGACAAGTATACCCTCATTAAAAATCTTTTCCCTTTACACAGGGAAAGTTGTGCCAAGCCTACATATTGCAACATCCTACTTTGGTGCTAAGTTTTTGCAGCAGAATCTGGGACAGCAAGTACCTTTGTATACCATATTCAAAATATCCAACTTATTCAAGGAGGAGGTGCCAACATCGGCCAGAGCAAAATATTAAGCATGCCCTGGTACTTTATAGACCTAGATTTATTACAGAAGAGGTTAAATACCAGAGGCTTGTTTCCATTTCTCATTAGTCTCCAAATCTTTTTTCCTCAATAGGCTGCTAATAACTCACCTATTTGTAGGATTTAGGTACCCCTTCAAGCATTGTACTGTGTTGCATTTTGGGATTTTGGCACCCATATTTTTCTGAATTCAGCCTTTAGTCTCCATGTAAAGGAGTGAGAATATGGAAATAGACGGAAGCACACCTGTTGTCAGTGATCTCCATGCTCCTATAGGAATATCACCAATTTTCCGAAACCATGTAGGTGTGATAAGCTTCCTTTGTGTGCACACATTCTGGATGGATTCTGGCTTGGAAAGACTTGTAACTTAAACAGAAAATGGGAAAGGAAGGTGTCTTGGTTTGAAAGACATGTCTGCTAGGGAAGGCAGGAGCCTCCCTTGAAGTGAAAAATATAAACCTCCTCCCTCCAAATTATTATAAATTTGAAATTAAGGAGGCTTTCAGGCAAAGATATGGAATAGGAACAACAGTTCTTTACCAGTATGTGTAACAACGCAAGCAAACAACAGCAACTCTGGCACGAACAACAAACGGAGCCGCGCACCCCGTGACCCCTCCCCGGCCAGAGGCGCTTCCCCTCGGCGCAGTCCCGCTCACGGCCGGTGGGGGCGCTGCGGGCTCCCGGCCGGGCAGCGCGGGTGCGGGGATTCCTCCAAGCGGCAGGGGGCGCTGTGGAGGCCGCTGGGAGAGCGCGGGGCAATGGCGGCTGGGCCGGAACCAAGGGGAGCCCCGGCAGGGCAGGGCAGGGCAGGGCGTGCGGGGCCACGGCGCAGAGAAACACAGAGCGGTGCTGGGGAAGCGGCAGGGGTGGGACAGCGGCAGCTCGGCTCCCCACAGGGCACAGAGAGGCAAGCTCTGGATTCCTGGGCGCGTGAGCAGATGGTGATAAGTCCCTCTTTCAGTGAGGCAGGTGACAATAAGGCCCTGGGTCAGTGGCTGCTCTCACGAGCAGAGGCTCACCCTAGGGCAGAAGAAGCAGCTCTGGGCTGGGCTCCAGCAGCAGCAGCGAATTCCCTTCCCCAAGCAGCAGTTCTGACCAACCTCCTCCGAAACCGAGAGAGAGAGAGAGAGAACCAGCAGCTGCCCCCAGCCCCATCCTTCACCTGTCCAATCCTTCACCTGCCTCTATCTCTGTTGCTTGGAGAGAAACTCCCCAGATGGGAGAAATGCAACCAGATGCCCTCCTTCCCCCTGAGCTTGACCAGTTCTTTGTTTTCTTAAGTAGTCAAGTACCCAACAGTCAGTGTTTCTTAGCAAGTTATGGGAAAAATTTTATAGGTAAGAAGGAACAAAAGAATATAAACCTAACCCCCAACAGAAAGGTTTAAATCACTACTTTACTAATGGGAAACTGAGGGGCAGAAAAATGAAATTCAGATAAATTCAGATAAAACACCAGATCATTCAAACCGGGGAAGACATTGGATCAAGACATGAATCAAAGTGTCTTAACCACAGGATCATTCTTTTTCCCTCAATCTTTTGTGAAAGTCTTGATGACTATAGTGAGTTCATTTCTTTCCTCATCGTCTTCCACAGGAAATTTGACACATAACTGGAATTCCCGAAGTTCTATTTGATCAGACTCAATTTGGCATAATTATGAGCACAAATGTTTCAATAATTTATTCCTATTTCTCCACCACAATAAGTCAAACACATAAAATCTTACAGTACTTAATTTTGAAAGAGAAAGCTTGTAGGAGAAATAATGCAAACCATGTGATATCTCTTCTCTGTTTACAATCTTGCTGGAAACTCTATTTCCCCACCGAAATAGGGCTCCTTATGTATAACCAAGTCCAGATTCTTATTTCTTTTGGTTCAAACATATTGTTAACATCCTGCAGTATTTCATATACTTTTTGCATACATACATATGGCTCCAAGTTAAAAAAAATTCTCCACATCTATGGCTATAATTGCATTTGACTTAGAGTGAATATTCATTAATATCTCTCCTAAATCTGTATCAGCAGGAAGGAAACTCAGCTGAATAATGGTAAGCTGTTTAGATGTTTAGATACTACTGGTGGCCATTGAATTAGCATTTTAAGGTGATAGAAATGCAGCCAAATGTAAGTCAGACTAATAACTTTCCATCAAAGTACTAGAAGACTCCTGCTAAAGGACTACATGTTAAAGTAAATAAAATATGGGACTTTTGTGCATTTGTAGTTAGTTTAAGAAACAGACAGGAGCTCCTGTTGCAGGATTGTGTTGCTCTCTCGTCTTCTAGTTGAAAATCTCAAAAAACAGATAACTTCTGCTGTCTTCCTTCTGATCCACAAAATAGATTTTAAAATGACATCTGATAGGAGTAATCATGATCTTGCATCTATGAAAATATATTATACAGATGTGAACCTGTCAATTAGAGCAATGGTGCATATTCATGATTATTTACCTCCCTGGCACCTTTTCAGGGTGTCCAAGGGGTAACAGAGGGTATACCCAAAGAAAACAAAGAAAGGTGTTATGACAGGGATTAGATGTGTCCCCACAGAGCAGAACTGTGACCTGAAAAACTTTCTGACATACACTAAGTCCTCAGGAAGCCAGAAGTTGTTAGAGCATTTGTCAAGGACAAGTTCTCCCAGAATAACAAAACGGGTCAGTCTGGAAGGGACCACAGTGGGTCATCTGGTCCCACTCGAGCAGGGTCATCCCAGAGCACACGGCACAGGATCATGTCCAGACAGTTCTTGGATATCTCCAGTGAGGAAGCTCCACACCCTCCCTGGGCAATCTGTGCCAGTGCTTGGTCACTGCACAGTAAAGTTCTTCCTCATTTCCAGGTAGAACTTCATGGGCATCAGTTTCTGCCCATTGCTTCTTGTTCAGTTGCTGGGCATGACCGAGCAGAGCCTGGTCCATCCTCTGACACCTCCTTACAGACACAGACAGACATTGATGAGGTCCCTCTCAGTTATCTCTTTCTGAGGATGAACAGGCCCAGCTCCCTCAGCTTTTCCTCTTAGGAGAGATTCTCCAGTTCCTTAAGCATCTTTGTTGTCCTCCACTGGACCTACTCCAGGAGCTGCACACCCACCTTGCCCTCAGGAGCCCAGAGCTGGACACATCACCCCAGGTAAGGCCTTGCCAGAACTGAGCAGAGGGGCAGGATCACCTCCCTCCTTTTGATGGCAATGCTCCTCCTAATGCACCCCGGGATACCACTGGCCTTCTGCTGGCTCTAACAAATGTTTTGTCTGAATACATTGAGGAAATCTATTTAATCAGATGTGTCAAGTGAATTTTTATTTTACTGTGGTAAGATAAAGAACTCCCAGCTGCGAGGAATTTTGGTTCAGGGATAAGTGACTGAAATGCTTTGGGGGAAGGGCAATCTTGTTGTTATGTATTTGTAATAAGCTTAAATGGTCTAAAGCATTCACAGAAAGATGGTTTCTCAAATTTAAAAATACTTCCTTTCATTTTCATAGGTAGGCAACTGTAGCTTACACAGCTATATAAATATGCAGTAGACATATAAAGATATATAAATATAACAGCCATTGGATAAAATAAAATTTTATTAATAAATATTTTGTTTTGATAAATCAAATATTAACTTTGGATCAAAAAATTGATATGCTTTATTCTATCATTTTCCTATCAGCATTTTTTAAAATGACATGCTCGCATCAGTCAGTGAGGCTTACCAGAAATATAAATTTTCTCACATTAATTAACTGTTTTTCTTTTCCTGTTTGAAGAGTGTGTAACCCAGGTAATTAAT